>JAVKPL010000879.1:0-155927 GCA_032173675.1 Gastrolobium villosum
TTCGAAGGAGTATCAACAGATGCCATGAGGATGAGGCTGTTTCCTTTTTCTCTAGCTGGAGCAGCAGAAGAGTGGGTGGAAGATCTACCTGCACAATCCATCACTACATGGAAAGGAGCTTGGACAAGCCTTCCTCATGAGGTTCTTCCCACCCACTAAGGTCTGTGATCTGAAGGGATGATATCACTGGATTCAGACAGTATGTGGACGAGTCAATCCATGAGAGCTGGACCAGATTCAAACAGCGATTAAAAAGTGTCCCACCCATGGTCTTCCTAAGTGGGCCACTATTCAATCTTTATAAGGGTCGAGTCACCAAGGCAAAACTCATCTGGATGCTACTGCCAATGAAATGTTTCTGTTGAAAAAAGGTATCCAGATGCGTTTGAAACACTTGAGAGGATAAGCCAGACACAGGCTGCCAATGGCCAGAACAAAGAGATGAATCTCAACAGAGGCAGCTGGGCTTTATGAAGTAAGTGAAATTACGTGCCTTTTTTAGACTCCAGAAACAGAGTCAGGAGAAGCATTTCAAGAGGTTCTTGGATATCCTCAAGCAACTACAGATAAATATTCCTTTTGTGGAGGCCCTTCAACACATGCCAAGCTACATCAAATTTAAGCATTAACTTGATGCCTGCTTCTATTTTTAAACAATTAGGAATAAAAGCTGCCCCCACAACATTAACCCTCCAATTGGCTGACAGATCCATTGTATACCCTGAAGGTAAGGTGGAAAATATTTTAGTAAAAGTGGATAAATTTATTTTTCCAGCCGACTTCATAATCCTTGATTGTGAAGTTGATGAAAATATTCCTATAATAGTAGGAAGACCATTCTTAGCTACAGGGGGTGCAATGATTGATGTCAAGAAAGGAGAGTTAACAATGAGGGTTAATGATGACACTATGACCTTTAGTGTCTTCAAGGCCATGAAATATGTAGATGATGATGTTGATGATTGCTCTGCTATTTCTGTCATTGATAACTTGGTTGCTGCTCATTTTCAAGATAATTTTGAAATGAATAACTCTGTCTGTGATTCTGCCATTTTTGAATTTTATGGAAATAATGCATCTGATCATGATCTTGCTTGTGCATTAAGGTCTTACCCCACTAAGTTCTTTGGTGATAAACATTTTGAGTCTCTTGAACTGCATGAGAGAATCACCAAACCCCTTAAACCATCCATAGTAGAACCACCTGAAGTGGAGTTAAAGGAACTCCCAACTCACCTTAAGTATGCGTTCCTAGGAAGGGACAATACTCTCCCTGTCATTGTAGCAGCTGCCCTCAAAAATAATGAGGAAAGTCAGCTCCTAAATGTACTAAAAAATCACAAAAGAGCCATAGGTTGGACCATGGCTGATATTAGAGGAATTAGTCCTACTTTCTGTATGCACAGAATAAGGCTAATTGATGAGAATGCCAGTTCCATTGAGCCTCAAAGAAGGCTCAATCCAACCATGAAAGAAGTGGTTAAAAAGGAAGTAATTAAATGGTTGGATGCTGGTGTGATCTATCCTATTTGTGATAGTAGTTGGGTGAGCCCTTTGCACTGTGTCCCTAAAAAGGGAGGTATCACAGTTGTGCTCAATGATAAAAATGAGCTCATTCCCACTCGAACCATAACAGGTTGGAGAATTTGTCAGGACTTTAGGAAGTTGAACACTGCTACCAAAAAAGACCATTTCCCCTTACCCTTCATAGACCAAATGCTGGACAAGCTTGCTGGACAAGAATACTTCTGTTTTCTTGATGGGTATTCTGGTTATAACCAGATACCCTTAGCTCCAGAAGACCAGCATAAGACAACATTCACATGTCCATATGGCACATTTGCATTTAGGAGAATGTCTTTTGGACTTTGCAATGCTCCTGCCACCTTTCAAAGGTGCATGACTGCCATTTTTAATGACATGATTGATGAATATGTAGAAGTCTTCATGGATGACTTTTCTGTATTCGGAAATTCATTTGAAAAATGCTTGCTGAATCTGTCTAGAGTTTTACAGAGATGTGAGGAGACTAATTTGGTCTTGAATTGGGAGAAGTGCCATTTTATGGTGCAAGAGGGTATAGTCCTAGGCCACAAGGTTTCAAAATCTGGTTTAGAGGTGGATAAGGCTAAGATTGCACTCATTGAAAAGCTACCTCCACCTAGAGATGTCAAGGGAATAAGAAGCTTCTTAGGCCATGCAGGGTTCTATAGAAGATTTATAAAGGATTTCTCTAAGGTAGCTAAACCCTTAAGTAGCTTATTGGAGGTTAATAAGCCCTTTAATTTTGATGAGCCTTGCTTGAAGGCTTTTGAAGAATTAAAAACCAAACTGATTTCTGCCCCTATAATTGTGGCACCTGATTGGTCCTTACCTTTTGAGGTGATGACTGATGCTAGTGATTGGGCCCTAGGTGCTGTGCTAGGGCAGAGGAAGGATAAGATTTTTCATTCCATTTATTATGCAAGCAAAGTCTTGCAAGGTGCCCAACTGAACTACACTGTGACTGAAAAAGAGCTCCTGGCAGTGATATTTGCCTTTGAAAAATTCAGGAGCTATTTGTTTGGGGTAGAGGTCATTGTCCACACTGACCACTCTGCCATCAAATACTTAATGGAAAAGAAGGATAGCAAACCTAGGCTTATTAGATGGATGTTACTCCTACAAGAATTCCAAGTAAAAATTGTAGATAGGAGTGGCACCCAAAACCAAATAGCTGACCATTTGTCTAGGTTGAAGTCCAACACAACAGAGCAAGACTCTGCACCAATCAGGGACATGTTCCCTGATGAGTCTTTATTGGCCTTAAGCTCTTTAAACACCCCTTGGTATGCTGACTTTGCCAATTACTTGGCAGCAGGTGTGATGCCTGATGATTTAAACACACATAAGAGAAAGAAATTTCTCCATGATGTGCAATTCTATTTTTGGGATGATCCACATTTATTTAAAAAATGTGCTGACCAAGTTTTGAGGAAGTGTGTTCCAGAATTGGAGCAAAACCAAATTCTGCACAGCTGCCACAATTCTCCATATGGAGGACATTTTGGTGGGGTAAGGACTGCAGCCAAGGTGTTGGAATCTGGCTTTTATTGGCCAAGCATTTTTAAGGATGCTTATACTATAGCTAGTAAGTGTGATAGGTGTCAAAGGACTGGCAATATCACACGAAGGAATGAGATGCCTCTAAATCCTATTCTTGAGGTTGAAGTGTTTGATGTGTGGGGGATAGATTTCATGGGTCCCTTCCCTCCATCAAATGGGAATAAGTACATTCTTGTAGCTATAGACTATGTGTCCAAGTGGGTGGAGGCAGTGGCCTTACCCACTAATGAAACCAAAACTGTGTGCAAGTTCCTAAAGAGCTACATTTTTACTAGGTTTGGTACACCTAGATGCATAATTAGTGATGGAGGCAGCCACTTCATAAGTAGGCAGTTTGAAAGCCTCCTCACTAAGTATGGTGTCAAACATAGGGTGGCAACACCTTACCACCCACAAACAAGTGGTCAGGTGGAGGTTACTAATAGGGAGATTAAGAAAATTTTGGAAAAAGTAGTTGGTCCTTCTAGAAAGGACTGGTCACTTAAGCTTGAAGACTCCCTGTGGGCATACAGAACAGCCTATAGAACTCCAATAGGTTGCTCACCATATAGACTCATTTTTGGTAAGGCATGTCACTTACCATTAGAGTTGGAGTACAAGGCCTATTGGGCTCTTGCAAGGCTGAATATGGATTACAAGGAATCCTCAGAGAATAGGTTGCTTCAATTAAACAACTTAGATGAATTTAAAATGAACTCATATGAAAATGCTAAGTTGTACAAAGAAAAAATGAAAAGATGGCATGACAACCTAATTCAGGAAAGATGTTTTGAACCAGGCCAAAAGGTGTTATTGTTTAATTCCAGGCTTAAACTTTTTCCTGGAAAACTGAAGTCCAGATGGTCTGGCCCCTTTGAAATTGTGGAAGTTTTTCCACATGGGGCAATAGAGATTCAAGGTAATGATGGTCGAAGGTTCAAGGTAAATGGCCAAAGACTGAAAGTTTACCAAGGTGAACCTGTCATTAGAGACAAGGCAATTGTCCCTCTAGTTGACCCTTCTTAACTGTTTTGTGGTGTTGCAGTAGTTTTCAATTAGTTAGTTAGAGTTTTTGTTTTGTTTGTGTGTTTTGTCCTAGTTATCTTGAATCTGTGATCTGTGATCTGTCATATAGGTGTGTAAAAAAAAAAAAAAAAAGAGCTGTCAATGTATCAGTGTTTTCTTCTTTTCATCCATTATGAATTGTCCACCAATTGTCCAGATTTGCTGAGTGTAAAGGATGAGAGTGAGCAGATAAGTAAGTTTGGGGTAGGAGTGTGCTTCCTATGATAATTCCATTCAATTGGGATAGCTCAGTCAGATGCACATACATGTTAAAAAATTTTATGTGCACTGATTGTTGATCGATCACACCAGAGAGTGATCTCTGTTTGCTCTCTCTTTGCCTATCGATTCACCCAAGTAGTCTTAAAAAAAAAAAAAGTCCTGCAGTGTAAATAAGTGGGATTGATTCCCATTGTTTCCTTTGGGCCTTTTTAAAATTAAGAGCCCAAGTCCTTCAAAGGGCACGATGAGCCCAAGGAGGTGTTCGGTAGTTGGACTATATTTGAATTGGGCTGTGCCATCAGTGTAATCAGCCCAACTGAATAAACCGTTTTCAATTTTTTTTTTTTTTATTTACTTGGGCCTGATTCTTATTTTATCAGCCCAGTCCTATTCATTTAACCCATTCTTTTATTTTATTTTACTGGGCCTGATTCTAAATGGGTCAGCCCGTTTTTATTCTTTAATTAATTAATTAATTATTCATTAATTTATTCCGTTCTATTAAATTCTGATGCAAATTTAATTTTATTTTTATTTTATTTTTATTTTTTATTTTTTATATTCCTTCTGATCTTCTCTTCTTCCCTAAATCGTTCTTCTCCTTCCCAATGCACTGCGCAACATTGAGCCACTAAAACCATTAATGCTCTTCTGCAAAAAAAAGGCAACTGCTTTTCAGAAGAAGAGACGTGACTCATGGGAAAAGACCACTCCCTTTCAGCGCAGGGATGTGACTTTTCTCTCTTTAGTCACATCCATTAAATTAGGCTGATTACCCTAATTAAAGAGTTTCATTTTTATTTTTATTTTTATAATATCTCTTTCTAAAAAACCTCACCTCTTCCTTCGCACACCCCCCCATTTGTTCCCACTCCGTGCCCTAGCTCCCATCTTTCCGACTCCCTTCATCAATTTCTCACTTCGTCTTCCTCCCATCTCTCAATCACTTTCTTTCTTTCTTTCTTCTCGTCTCCTTTCCCTAACGCCATACCTTCTCACCGCGCGCTGCGTCCAGCGAAAAGGTTCGGATCTCTTATACCCTTGTTTCGGTTCTATCCGAATTTCTTCACCACTTTCGCGAACCCAGGTATGTTCTTCCATAACCTTAACTTATTTTGATTTTTGCTTCAAACCTTATTTTTGTTCTTGTTCCCCTTTGTTGAACCCGATTCTCTCTGTCAGGACTTTTCTTTGTTTTATTTATTTACTATTTTTATCTTTTATTGTTTCTGGTTTATAATAATATTTTTATTTTGTTCGGGATTCGATTTTATGAAAAGGTTTTTAATTTTTAATTTTTTTATATTTATATTTATTTTTCTTTTCTATTTTTCTATTTTATATAAGTGCAAGCACTCCCTGATTTTTGATTTTTTTTTTTTTTTTTTGCATGTACCTGTGAAAGTTTTTAGATGTTTCTAAGTGGTAAATCGGTTACATTGCTTTCACTGTTGTGTATTTGTTCTTCGTCTGATATAAAAATTCTGAGTAGTAATTAATTTTTCTATTCTGTTAAATTTTATTATTTATATATTCTAAAAATTATGGATAATAATTTATTTTATTTTATTTATTTATTTTATTTTATTATTGCTGATTCGTTATAATTTAATGAATACTAACAAATTATTCTTATCTCGAATTGTTACTGAATCATACTCAGTAACAATGCCACCAAGAACCATGAACGGTGGGCTAAAAACTAAAGCTCTCCGTGGTAAAAAGACTAAAAAATCAGCAGCAGCCGAACCATCCTCCTCTCAAGAACCTCCTGTTCCAGCAAGAGTATTACAACGCCTCAAGGAGCTAGAAGCGGGCAAACTGCGCATTCATTATGAACGCGGATTCGACCTAACTGAAGACGGGGGATACATGGAGTTGTTCGTCTGGCAACATGTGACACCATGGAAATGGGAAACATTTGCAAGTCACCCTTCTGTTCAAGTACCTGTCCGGTTAGTTCACGAATTCGTGGCTAACTTCCCAGATGAGAATGACCCTCAACAAGTCCTCGTTCGAGGGACGCTGGTGGATATCTCCCCAGCCAAGATTAAAGAGATTTATAATCTCAAGGAGGGGGATTATAACTGGTATTTGAAGTTTCTCACAGACAGAACGCTACCGAACGTTCATTCAATAATGGCGAAGGTCCTCACGGGAAATCCCAATACAAAATGGGATTCTGAGAAAATGTTAACGAATGAGCTCACCAAAGAAGCTCAAGTCTGGGCCAAATTTGTGAGGCACCGCATCTTCCCTAAGTTGCACATGAACCACTTGACAACAAGAGTTGGTGTGTTGGTTTACTGCATACTGCAAGGCTTGCCATTCTACCCCGAGAGGCTTATCCACCAGGAGCTGTGTGCGAACTCTAAGAAAACCACAGGAGCATTTTATTTCCCATGTCTGGTAAAGCTATTATGTGATGCAGCTGGAGTCCCACCCTCTTCTGAAGACAGTGAAATGGTCCCAATCCCTAATTCACCAATAAATGAAGTCTGCCTAAAAAGGATAGCTGAGTCTAGCCTGCGTAAAAAAAGAAAAACATCTTCTACTCAGCCTCCTCAACGAGCAGAAAAGGGCCAGGTCTCAGAGAATCAGCCTCCTAAACGAGCAGAAAAGGGCCAGGTCTCAGAGATGAAAGATCAAATCATGGAATTGCAGCAATGTGTAAAGGGGTTGATTACATATATCAAAAACTCTAGACATTGCTGTAAGAAATCTTATCAAGAAACCTTCCCCCAAGATGAGTTTCCTGAAATTCCAGCCCATCTATTACAACAAATTGGTGATGAGGGGACGTCAAGAGCTGCTGAGCAGGGGTCTGATGATGACGTGGTCGATGTAGATGATACTTTTTCTGAGATCTGATATCCAGTGATTGGTACCCAGGTTCTTTATTCATTAATTTTATTTATTTATTTGTTCATTATTTATTTATTTATTTATTTATTTATTTATTATTTTACGTTTCAATTTATTATTTTGTATTGCTGTGAGGACCCAGCTTAGTTTTAAGTTTGGGGTGATTTTTGTGATCTTATGCTTTCACCAATAATCTTTCTGTATCTGCTGAAGAGCACTTATTTTTGTTTTTGTAATTTACTCTGTTTTGTATGCTGAATTTATAGTAACTTGGAAATAATTTATAGCTTGATGTGCTTAACATGATCATTGCTTGAGTATAACCAGATTTAATTTAATTTAATTCCTAATCAATTAAGGATTTAACTTAGTTGATCAGTGTTTACATAAGTTTAAAATCAATTGGCATGCCTTTCAATTTTGTTGAAACCTCTGATTTGCTGATTCACTGATAAACCACTGGTTAACAACCTATGTGAGGTATTTTGAACCTAAACACTCTATTCCTTTGAGAGTGATCATTGGTTATTATGTATTGATGTTTTGAATGCTGCACTCTGTTTGGATGACCGATATGCTATTTCTGTGTGATTGGGGCATTGTTTCTGATTATTTAGCCTAGAGCCAAAAGCCTTACCCTTCAATTATATCCCTTGGTCCCTTTATTTGAGCCTGAGCCTTTCTTTTCTGTTTCATCCTGATATTATAAGCCAAATTCCTTGTCTACCCTATACAGCTATCTTTAGTGTTTAGCTAATGCTCGTTAGCTTAGAAATACAAAAAGCTAAATAAGGCAAAGGGAAATTGGTTGTAAAAAGAAAGGGAAAGAAAAAGAAGGAAAAGTCAGGAGGTAAAAAAAAGGTTAGAAGAAGAAAGAAAAAAAAAAAAAAAAGGAGAACAAGTGATCTTATAAAAAGAGTCTTTGAAAAATAAAAAGATCTCTGAGCTTACTTTTTAAAGAAGAAGGAAAAAGGCAAAAGTAAAAAAATTGTAAAAAAAAAAAAGAAATGAAAAAAAATAAAAGAGGTAATCAATACAAGAGGGAGAAGAAAGTCAGTAATTTCCCTTTGTCTTGTTTAGGCAAAAATATCAGAAAAGCTAAAGAGAATTAGTTAGACACTAAAGGGTTAGCTTAGTTAGCCAAGTGACTAGAAAAACAAAGATCCTAGCCCTGCCTCTTTACAAGCTCTAAAGACCCTATGATGGAAGTAGCATGTTGGACTTCAAGTTTCTGAATGGTTGTGTAGATTGGAAACATTCATGCATGATGACAATGAGTGATCCTTCCTTATAAAAAAAGAAAAGGTGTGATTTATTGAAAATGTCTGAAAAGGAATTCAGTGGATTGTCAATTGAACCAGTTTAAATTAAGGTTTGCAACTGATTGAATGTGCATGAGTTTTGATTGAATGCTTCTTTAATTACTGATTGACTGGAGTTAGACGATTAATTAGATGAGGAATTGGTTAACATTAAGCCTGGTCAATGCTTTAAGGAGTGTGATGTTTTGCATAGATAGTTGATAAATTTATCTAAGTTATTAAGTTTAATTTAATAGTGCTAAGTGATTCTGAATTTGATCTAACTGTTTATTTTCTGATAAAAGTTTGTTTGATTGCTTGAGGGCAAGCAATTGGTTAAGTTTGGGGTATTTTGTTAGCACATATTTATATATAATTATATTATATTATTTTATGATATTTAATTGTCTTGAGTTATTAATTAGTGTTTTTGCAGGTAAATTATGCTCAATTGAGTTAAGTAAGGATATTTGTAAAAATTGAAGGTAAGAAGTAAAAATGGTAATATTTGTCTTTTTACTCACTTATTTTATTTATTTTTATCTTCAGATTAAATGAAAAAGAAGGGAGCAGTCTGGACCGTTGGATTGGAGGAGATGAAGGGCTGTGATAAAAGAAGAAGTTGCTGATGATTTTAAAAAAAAAGGAAAAAGAATATATAACAGAGGAAGGATGCAGATTTGAAGATATAGCTTTTAGAATTACTTTTCTTAGAAGATCAGAGACAAAGTTTCGTTAGAGTTTTCTTTTTCTTATCTTTTCTTTCGTTCGAGTACTCTCTGTTCTTGAGAGATTCTTTTCGTTTTCGTTCCTTTTGTGTGGATCTACCGTTCGCTTGCTTCGTTCGTTCATCATCTTTGACCTTGGAGGGCTTTGACAACGCATCTACAAGGGAGAAGAGTCGCGGATCTGCTGCGTAACGGTAGATTTCTTTGGAGTCTTTACTGTAGATCGAGTTAGGGTTCTTTAATGTTTGAAGAACCCGTTTTATTTCCTGAAATACTTGGTATCTTTGCTTTTATTTTTCGGATATTATAGTGTTTCAGATATGGGTTTTTAAATCTTTTCTTTTCTGGGTATGTTCGAATGATTGGATGCATGTTTCTTAACTAGTTCTTTGCTATTGCTGCGTTTTCTTATTCGAAAGATTCTTTAATCTTTTAACTCAAGAGATTCATGGGAATGAACCTTGAGTTCTTCAACAGAAGCAATTTGGGAAATGCGTTTCTGTTAAGGATCGATTGAACCCCTTTGGATTAGGGATAATCAAGGGTGTTTTCTGATAATTTCTGTAAAGATTCAAGATCCTTTGGAAAAAGATGATCTTGAATGTTAAGGTTGATTCTGGGAAGTTTCGACCTAACTAGTTGTAGTGCTTCGGAATTTGGGATAAACTTGCTGTGGCTTTGAACGAAATTGCAGGAATGCAATATCTTTTGTGTCATCCATGATTTTAACATACTCAGAAGCCTTTTTCATTGTTAAAATTTCTTACAGTTAGATCATATTTTGATGTTTTAATTAGAATATAATAAAGAACTCTTTTTACCATAAACAAAATAAAACCATTTAAAGGAATAGTAATTCAGATTAATAGAAGGAAAAAAATAATTCAACCTGTTCCCTGAGAACGATAACTCTTTTCTTTTTGAAAATGATAGATAATTTTCAATAAGTGGCAAAATAATTATTAATTAATTAATAATGGTAAAACAGTCAAAAAGCCACATTAAAGCATCTTTTCAACCGATGATACGATGAAACTAACAATAGTGCAAATTCATATTAGTTATTTTGTTTTATTAATTAAAATTTTCAGATTGCATTAATCATTAAATAATTTATATTTTGCAATGATGATTGAAAATGAAAATGTTAGAAAAACAAATTTTGTTTGACCGCTACAAAACAATATTTTTTTTCTTTGTATAACCAAAATAAAACTACTTTAAAACATCAAATTAATGAAAAAATAATTATTTTAAGCGCACAACATGTATATTTCCAAATCACTATATTGGTTTTCTCTTTGAGATACTTTGACAGGATGAGATAGTATTTTTAAGGAAGTGTTTGATGTAAACTAAAGAAAATACGCGAAGAACAATTTAGATTAAGTGTCTCTTTGGATTTTTTTTTTAACTAGAAGCTACTTGTAATCATAAACTAGGCTCATAAACTAGGCTAAGCAGGTTTTGATTAAAGCTCTTATAATGAAAAGCTCTTATAATGAAAAACTCTTATAATGAAAAACTTTTTTTTTATATTGAAGAAAAAAGCTAAAAGCTCATAGAAGGAGTTTTTTTTAAGCTTTTATCTATTTTTCTAGAATTGTGTGTTTTTTTTAAATAAAGAGCTATAGAAATAGAGAAAAATATAATTATCTCGAAATATGTGCTTTTAAGTAATTTTTAAGCTAAGTTTTTTATGTAATTACCAAATGAAAAATTGTTTTCTTCAACCGTAGAAGATAACCATCTCATGTCATAGAGACATAAAAAGACGTGCCTACAATTTCTTTTCCTTTTTATTTTTCTTTAATGTGGGCTCCATCTTTCTTGTTAGTGTAGAAAAAAAACTTCTCTCATGTTAAATGAGAGAAATATTACCCTTATCAAACAACTTTTAACTTTTTTTAAACATTTTTTCATGGAGACATAAAAAGATGTGCCTACAATTTATTTTATTTTTTATTTTTCTTTAACTTGTAGGCTCCATATTTCTTGTTAGTGTAGGAAAAAAAACTTTTCTCATGTTAAATGAGAGAAGTATTACCCTTACCAAACAGCTTTTTTAACTTTTTTTTTAACTTTAGCTTACCAAATAGGCTCTATGTAACGTACTAACACTAGATTTTTCAGTGTGCTTTTTCCTCATTCGCACACTTCGTGATAAAACTTCCCAAGAGGTCACTCATCCCATAATTGCTCCAAGTCAAGCATGCTTAACTGTGGAGTTCTTCCGTTCCGGGCTACCGAAAAACAGATGCATCTTGTTAGTATAGGTAGTACCAATTAATTCTTATAAGTTATCCCAAACTGTGCAGTCTCACATCTGCACAGTCTTTGGAATCCCTCTTTTTTGGGTGTTGATTCGATTCATTCATGCATGTAACACTCCGCTGGAAGCCTTTCAGGAGCCGCTCCTTGTCCGTGCCTCTTTGCACCGGCGGTCACTCCCCGCCCTCGTCAGCGCTCGGGATGTTAAATGCCCACCAGCTTCCGCCTGGTTCGTCCTCGAACCATACCGTACTGGAAGAGAGGCCCTGCCCTGATACCAATTGTAACACCCGGCCGCTTCAAGAATCAATGATTATCCCCACATATTAACACGAGACTTTTCAGTGTGCTTTTTACTCACTCGCACACTTCCCGGAAAAACTTCCCAGGAGGTCATCCATCCTAGAGTTGCTCTAAGTCAAGCACGCTTAACTGTGGAGTTCTTCCTTTCCGGGTCAAACAGGTCAATGGCAGAACCATTGCAGAAAATCCATTAATAAATCTCCGGTAATAACCTGCCAAACCCAGAAAACTCCTTACTTCAGTTACAGTCGTGGGTCTCTCCCAATCAATAACTGCCTCTATCTTGCTAGGATCAACCGTCATTCCATCAGCAGAAATGATGTGACCTAAGAATTGCACTTGAGAAAGCCAGAATTCGCATTTTGAAGGATTTTCATACAACTGTTTCTCTATGAGAATTTGCAACACTGTTCTCAAGTGATCTGCATGCTCTTCCTTACTTTTGGAATATATCAGGATATCATCAATAAACATGATCGCAAATTGATCCAGAAACGGCTTAAAAACACGATTCATATAATCCATAAACATCGCCGGAGCATTAGTGAGTCCAAATGGAATTACTCGCTACTCATAATGTCCATATCTAGATCTGAAAGTAGTCTTCAGAATATCTTCCTGTTTAATTCGGATCTGATGATAACCCGACCTCAAATTGATTTTCGAAAATACACAAGCACCCCTCAACTGATCAAGCAAATCATCTATGCGAGGGAGAGGATACTTGTTCTTTATAGTATCCTTATTCAGTTGACGGTAATCAGTGCATAATCTCATGCTACCGTCCTTCTTCTTGACAAATATAATTGGTGCTCCCCATGGGGACACACTTGGCCTGATAAACTGCTTAGCCGAAAGCTCCTCAATATGCTTCTTTAGCTCGGCTAATTCCAGTGGTGACATCCGATATGGAGCCAAAGAAATAGGCCCCACACCAGGCAATAACCAATCGTGAACTCAATCTCTTTAGGAGGTGGAGGTTGCGGAATCTCATCCGGAAACACATCCACAAACTCCTTCACCACGGGAATAGTGTCGATCTCCCCACGATTTCCACTCACTAAACCCCCCACAAAGACATATCCCAATGCCCCGGCCCTCAAAGCCTTCTAACCTGCAACACAGATAGATATGGAGAAGAACTAGTAGCAGAATCATCAGCAGAAAGCACAATTTTTTTTCCACAACAGTCTATCAAAGCACAATTCTTCGATAACCAGTCCATTTCCAAGATAACTTGAAGTCTGATCATAGGCAAACAAATAAAATCCAACACGTAGTCTCGGCCTTCATATTTAAATTCCACATCCTTGCATAATACTGATGTATAACACTCCTCTCCAATAGCAGTCACCACTTTCATTGGAGGAGAAATTTTGTACATATGTAAATTTAGTCCCACAGCCATAAAATCAGACATACAGGAATGTGTAGCTCCTGTGTCAAACAATACTTCAACATCAATATTATCAATATAAATTGTACCTTTCACAAGGTCTGGAGCCTTTTCTGATTGCTGACGGTTCATGATGTATACTCTACCAACATTTGGGACTCTATCATAGGTGGAACAACTGAAATAGGAACGACAACAGCCTGAACTGTCATAGTCCTCACATCATTTTGAGGGCACTGCCTAGAGTAATGGCCAGATCTTCCACACGTGTAACATATGATTTCACCCGTAGCACACGGACCTCGATGCTCTTTTTCACATCCTCTACACTTTGGAGGAGGTCCTCTATCAACAAAGTTCTTTTGGTGTCCGAGCTTCTTGAATATATCAAGTGGATTATTCACACTCAGCTTCTTACCCTTCATTTTCTTATTTTTCTAATAATTTGAGTCAGTTGTTCTACTTGCATCAGATGCCTGGGCCTCAGAAGGCTTCTTGTTTTTAGTCACACTATAAACTTCTTCCACTTGTCGGCATTGGTTCACAAACCTACTAAACTCACGGATATCGCAATTAGACATTTTCTCATTTAGACCCCATTGAAACTTAGAGGTCATCTCGGTTGAAGTAGGTAGAACTCTCCCGTAGTTAGCATACTTCACCAATTCATCGAACTTGGAAAAATATTGATCAATGGTCATCGACCCTTGCTTCAAATCATTATATTCATTTTGCTTCCTTTCCCTAGCTTCCCTAGGAAAGTAGTTATTCAAGAACAAAGTCTCAAACAACTGCCAGATGATTTCCTGGCCTTCAACCTCCAACGGTTGCACCGTGTGCGTCCATCAATCCTCGGCTTCACCTTCAAGCATATACACCGAGTAAACCAATTTCAGTGCATTAGGGCATCTCATCACTCTGAAAATCTTCTCCAAGGCCTGAAGCCATTTTGCAGCAATCAATGGATTATAGCCTCCAGTGAAGGATGGAGGTTTGTGTTTCCGAAAAGCAATCAATCACATTTCATCCTCATCTGGCCCACCAACATGTTGTAGATGTGGTTGATAGCATTCCGCGCATCATCGTGGTCATAGCATTCCGCGCATCTTCATTTGTCTTCATCAAGTTCTCATTAGCTTGACGACTAGCAGCCAACTCCCTTTGCACGGCTGCCAGAGTGTCAGCCACGAGATCAGACTGTCCACCTATTGCCTCAGGGTTGCTCTGGTTCCTCGTCATGACACTACACATGTTACACAAAGAAATGAGTTGATCAGGCTCATACTCAGTGATTACAGATGCAATAATCGTAAAGAGTATCAAAATAACTATAAAGCATTAAACACCAAGCAAACATAACAATAATCCACAAGTTTCCCTAACAAACTGCTCTGATACCACTTGTAACTCCAGGCCGCTTCAAGAATCAATGACTATCCCCTCATAATAACACCAGACTTTTTAGTGTGCTTTTTCCTCACTAGCACACTTCTTGAGAAAACTTCCCAAGAGGTCACCCATCCCATAATTGCTCCAAGTCAAGCATGCTTAACTGTGGAGTTCTTCCGTTCCGGGATACCAAAAAGCAGATGTATCTTTTTAGTATAGGTAGTACCAATTAATTCTTATAAGCTATTCCAAACTTTGCAGTCTCATACCTACACAGTATTTGGAATTCCTCTCATTCGGGTGTCGATTCGATTCCTTCATGCATGTAACCCCTCGCTGAAAGCCTATCAGGAGCCGCTCCTTGTTCGCGTCTCTTTGCATCGACGATCACTCCCCGCCCTCGTCAGTGCTCGGGATGTTACACTCTAAGTGGCTAACTCACAACACAAGTGTTTGTTCCACCTATTGTGTGGTAGTTGATACACATAAGTATTGAATAGAACAATGAAAGATTGATTACAATATTCTTTGGGTTGTGCTACAAAAAAAGAAAGTTCACCATGTAAATGGATAACGAGAGATGAGGGAAGGAGAAGGGGACAGTTAGCTAGAACCATCGCATAGATTGGGTGTTGCCGCTATGACATCTTCTACTTGCATCTTAATTGCTCATGTTAGGGGATACCCCTAAGAGAAGAGAACAGAGGAAAAAAAGAATGGTTATTCATAATTTTATTCAGATAGATCTTAAAATGAAAACCTGATCCCCTTTATAATACCCATCACATAAAAGTTACTCTACAAACTCTCCACGTTCTACTTATGTGTCCAACTATTAACACACTCATTAAGACTCTGCTGATGTGTACAACTATTACACACTCAATGAGACTCTGTGTATGACACTACCCTTCCATATAATGAAATCCTGTAGACGAACTGAGCTTTTTTTGACATGGGTTGATTTCTTAGCCGTGACATTCCCCACTCCTTCAAATTGGACCTTGAGATCAAGGTCAAAAGTCGGATAGCAATGATGAAAAACATGTTCTTCCTCCTAAGTTGCGTCTTCCGAAAGAGAATGAGACCACTAGACTAAGAGTTCACGAGTTGGCTGGCCTTTGTGCATAGCTGAGCGTGTTGCTACCACAACTAAGGGTGACTGAACAGGCTTGTTATCAACAACAATGGTGGGCAAGGGACTGGGAACAAGTGAATGATCCCATATACATGGTTTAAGCTGGGAAATATGAAAGACTGGATGTACTTGACACCCATCAGGTAAGCAAAACTCATAAGCTACGGTGCCCAGGACGCGAGACACCTCAAATGGCCCATAAAAACGCTTGTTGAGCTTATGATTCACCCTGTGCTACACTGTGACTTGCCTATAGGGTTGCAACCTCACCCAAACTTTGTCCCATACTGCAAAAGAGCACTCTTTTTTATGCTTGTCATATTGTAACTTCATTCTATTTTGGGCACGTTGCAGATGAAGCTTAAGCCTAGCCAAAACCTCGTTATGCTGCTGAAGCATATTATCAATAGCCTCTATCTTCACTAATCCCCTAGGACAGAAGGGAATCAACGAAGGGGGTTTCTCAAACACAGCCTCATAAGGTGTTCATTCAATAGCAGAATGAGTGGAGGAGTTGTAATTATATTGCGCCCAACCAAGGAAGGAAGACCAAATATGAGGCTATTCGAAGCAAAAAACGCACAAATACTGCTCAACATATCTGTTGGTAACCTCTGTCTGGCCATCCGATTGAGGATGATATGAGAATGTGGTGTGCAATAAGGTACCGCTTAGCTTTAAAAGATGCGTCCAGAACTGACTCACAAAGACGTGGTCTCTATCTGTCAAAATTGATCTAAGAAAACCATGGATTCAGACCACCATATCAAAGAGCAACGAAGCCATAGAAACAACCATGCATGAATTTGGCAAGCTACCAAAATAATAAAATTTTGACAATCTATCAACCACAATAAGAATTGTTGTATATCCCTTGGATGGAGGTAGGCCAGAAATAAAGTCCATTGTTAGATCTTCAAATATACCTTAGGGATAGGCAAAGGTTGCAGTAACCCAGAGCCCCTTGAAGTGTCATATTTCACTTGTTGACAGATGTGGTAGGACCTAACAAAGTCTTTGACATCTTTGCACATTGATAACCAATAAAAAGTGGCTGACAACCGTAGAAAAGTGCGTAAGATGCCAGCGTGGCCACCAGCAAAAGAACAATGAGCCTCCTTAATCAATGTTGGCACGAGTGACGAGGTAACACTAAGAAGGTACCTGTTCTTATATAGCAGCACCCTATCTCCAATAGTCTTATCAGGATCAGCATCTGGGTTGTCAGTTAACTTCTTGTGAAGGTCCAGCAAGTAAGGGTCACTACTATTTTGCTGCTTAATGACAGCTAGCACCTCAAAAATCGGTTCTGAAAGTGAAACATGCAAGGCTCCCTCCTCATACACACAAGATAATGCATCGGCAACAGTGTTGGTACGACAATATTTATATTCAATCCAAAAAAATCACCCCAAAAGCTTACAAATCTACTTTTGTTGCTCAACCGTGTGTATGGTTTTGGAAAGGAGTTCTTTATGATCAGATCTAATAACAAAGTGAGACCCCAACAAATATTGTCTCCATTTTTTCACAACAGCAGTAACAGTATAAAGCTCCCTTATGTAAGTGGAAGCATTGACCATTCTACAACCCAACTTTTTACTGATGTAAGAAATAGGTTGCTCACCTTGCAAGAGCATAGTACCCACCCCACTGCTAGAGGCGTCTGTTTTAAGCACAAATGGCTTCTCAAAATTGGTTAGCCTCAAGAAGGGGGTGTTAGCCATAGTGTAAGAACCAGCACCGCTAATTAAGGAAATTAATGAATTAAATGTGATAATTAGTAAATAATTCCATAATTGACCCTAATAATTATTATGAGGTTTTAATAATTATAGTAAGAGTAATAATGCTGAAAGTCGCTTTTCGGACAAAAAGCACAAATACCGGTTCTGCTACCATGTATAAATGCGAGCCAGTGAAGTATCCCGTAAAATTATAATAAGTACATGATAATTACTAGAATATTATATAGGACTAGTAAAACGAGTTTCAAGTCAAAATAATGAGGATTGGTGCCAGAACTGATAATGGCTATGGAAAAGCGCGTACCGGAAAGGTGCTCCGAAAAATAAAATAAAAATATGAAAAGACTTAGAAAAATAAGTAGGTCAAGATTCAAAAGTTTGGGATTAAAATTCTAAGCGTAGAAATTAACGTTAATACTGTGCGTTTATGACTTAAACCACTATATATACATTAGTTGGCACTAAACCCTAGGCATTCAATTATTCCTACGTGACCTTGAGGGTGGCTGACCAGCCTTGTGCATTGTTTCATTGTATCTTCACCATTCTTTGGGGTTTTGTGACATTTCCTTCCATTTCTTCCTCTCATTTGATGAGCAAACACTTGGGTGAGTGCATTGTGAGGTTGAGGTCCAGCTCTTGCTGAGTGGAGGGTGCTGTGAGGGAGTGTTTTGGTGGGATGAATTGCTAGTTGGGTTGTGGAAACCTTGGAGTTGGCTTCTTGAGCTTCAAGGTGTGAACTTTGGAGAAAGAACCAAACTGTAACATCCCTCGAATTTAGGAAGTGGTATAATTTAATTAGGAACAAGGAAGTTTGCCTTGAACTCGAAATATAAATATATATATATATATATATAGATATATATATAGATATACATATACATACATATATATATATATATATATATATATATATATATGTATATATATATGTATATATATATATATATATATATATATATAGATATTTATATATATATATATATATATATATATATATATATATATATATATATATAAATAGGGTGGACTTAATTCAAGTCATAAAAAACTATGTTAACTATAATTAGGTGTGAGTATGTGCTTTAAGAAATTGAAATTCTAGCTAAGAGGATGGGATTAATTTTAGGTACAAAATAGGTAAAAAAATCCTAGTTGCAACATGGTGGATATAAAATATATAATAGCTATTACTATATGAAGTGAGATAAAGTAGCTCTTAGAAAATTAATTTTTGGGAACCAATGGGTCTTTATAGGCTACGACCCAAGCACTTTGAGGGAGGCCCTAATCAACCAAAGGTCCAAAACTCTCCTTACACTTGATCCATGAACAACTAAACCTTATCCTTCCCTAATCTAAAAAAAAAAAAAAAGAGAAAATCTGTGTGCATGTCCTCTCATTGGTCAAAAGACCACACCCAATTTTCCTTCCTCACTTTTATTGCATGTCCACCACTTGTACAATCCATGGATACTTAGATTTCTTCCTTCATGCTTCGGCCAAACTCCATCTTTGGGGACAAAAATATTCACTTCAAACCAATTGTCTGGAAACTAGTCTCTTCCCATATCCTCTTCAAGCATGGAAGAAAAGACCTAGCTAAGCACCATTCCCCTAGCGCACAAAAAGTGCAAACAAAACCGGTTGTGCACCTTGAGACAAGGCCAGAAAACACTGCCCCTCCCTTCTTCCCCAAGTCGTGGACTCCAAGAGAAGGTCACAAAACAACCCAGCATGTTCTTCTTCTCCTTATCATGTTCGGCCATGGACCTTAGAACAAAGAAGCTCTATTCCTGATCCTTCATCATTCTCATCGGCTTGATGAGAATCTTTCCTTGCATGCAGAGTTAACCATTTTTCCTCCTCTCCTATTCAGCCAGAACACCCATCAAAGAGGTGAGATAATTCTAATTGTTCCTCTGTTTTCTCTAGTTCGAATTGATTCTGATCGAATCTTCCCTTTTGCATGCACTTGGTCAAGCTTGGTCAAACTCTTACTCCCTTACAATCAACTAGAGCCAGTCTATTGGAGCCTTAGAAAGTGAGGAGCTGTTTCTTGGCCGAATTGTAGTCCGTAGACGCACTTGAGGAGGTAAGTCCGAGTTACACACCTCCCTTTCTTCTCTACCTTGTTGCGGTCAACATATAGGACTTTGGAAGTTAAATTGTTGTTATTTATGTCCCTTGCCTCTGCCTCTTATAACTGCTCAATGAACCGAGTCTTGGTAGTTGTTATAACTATTTTTATGAGCATGGAATATGGCTCACTTGGAACTTTGGGACTGCCTCTTGAAGTGGACAAAATACCCAACCATTAATGAGTAGGAAAACCGAAGATAACATGCTAGAATCTTAATTTTCATGCCTTATTGATGTGATCAGATTTGGTAAAGGAAGTAGTAAGCATCAAATGTTGGCTAAAAACTGAATCTATGTATGTGTTTGAAACCATAGAAAATCATTATCTTGTAGCTATTAGTGCAATGGGTTGTGTAAATAGAATTCTGAACAGTTTGTATGCTAGAGGCCGAACCTAAAACACTCCCCCACCTCATTGGTTATGTTTGAAACCGTATTCTAAGGGGATAGCCTAATTTGTAATTTTTTCCTCACTATACGACTGCTATATATATATATATGCTAAAAGATGTAAGACTCTTCCGTTGTTCCTTCCCTTGAGGTTATTCCTGTGAACAACCATGAAATTTGCATGAGTAATCGTAATGATAAACCTTGTGAGCCTGGAATATATATATATATATATATATAGCACTCTTGTAAATGTGGGGCAGCATGTCTAAAGACCCTCTTAGTGTAACTATGGGTTTAGAAGAAATGGCCTTGTGACAAAAATACCTTGAACACCTTTCCAACCTAAGACACCGAATATGTAGGTGTGGGGACTTAGGATTTTACTACGGTTAATCATTCATTAAATTAGCATGAAGCCAAGAATTGGTTAGTATAAGAAGCATGTTAATATGAGTAAAATACAAGAATTTGGAGGGCATGGAATTGGCATATGTATAATAGGAAGGTATGAATAAAAATTCTGACTTGTGGTGCACTTGATTAGGTGGGCACAACTTTTTGTGAGTGGGCTAAATGTTGGTGCTGTTGATTATTGCTTAGACACAAGGTAAGTGTTAGGCGGTATTACCTAATGTGACTATTGACTAGTGCATGAAGTTGTAACATGATGCTCCATACTCCGTAAAATTATTATGTTCTGGATTGAAAATGGAGGGACCAGCTTCTCCTTGGTATCAATGTCTGTTTAAAGGAGGATCAATTGGTACATGGCAAGATCTGAAAAATGAAACATGTCAACATTTTGGAGGGTCTGCGCACACGGATCTCCGTGGAGTATTGTCCAAACTTACTCAAACAGGTACCTTAGCAAAGTATAATCAACAATTCGAATAATTGATTGATCAAGTTACTGATTTTTCCGATGAAGTTTTAATGGCATTTTTTGTGTCTGGTTTATCTTCCGATCTTAGAAGAGCTATTCAACTTCATAATCCTGTCACACTTCACCAAGCTATGAAATTAGCATTGGTGTATGAAGCTCATTTTGTATACCTTCGTTCATCTTGTTCATCAACTTCACAATTTCCAAAGAAAAGTTTCCAGAAAACCACCCCTTCTTCAGACAGTAACCATACCAACCATACCAATACCAGCTTAGCCTTGCCCCTACTACAAATCAATCCACAAATCTATTAACCTTGCCATCCAATTTACCAGTCAAGAAGTTGTCAAATGAATATCTACAGAAACGTCATGAACTGGGCCTTTGCTACACATGTGATGAGAAATGGACTTCTCGCCATAAATGTAAGGCTAAGCTTCTATTGATGATTGGTGATATGGACGATGAGGACCATGAAGCAGAGGAAAATATAGTTTGGCAACCGGATGCCACTAGTATTGCACCTTTAGATGCAGCCTTGCACTCATTATCATGTAATAACACCTCTCGAGCTTTCCAATTCTCTGTTAGCCTAAAAGAGGATTCAATACTTGCTTTAGTAAATTCTGGTAGTTCCCACAACTTTGTCAAGAGAGAAGTGGTGGATGCGTTAGGCTTATCTGTGTTCAAAACTCAAGGGATGAATGTATACTTGGGAAATGGTGAGTTTATGTTGTGTGACAGAAAATGCTCCAATGTAGTCATACAAATTCATGGACATAAATTCACCGATATTTATGGGTCATTGATTTAGCTATGAGTACAGGCATCATTTTGGGTATCGTGTGGTTTGAAAAGTTAGGCAGAGTAATGTACGATTATGGTGCGATGACTATGGAATTTATGTGGTAAACAGTGGGTAACTTTACATGGTGATCAGAAAAATCCTAAAGGTAATGAGCAGCATGCAAACTGCCTCACTTTAGTGGCAATAGAGAAATCTTCTTCAAGCACTGATATGCTGCCTGATTTGATTGCTATTAAGGATCATGTAGACCTTATTTGTTAGGCTCTCAATTCATTATTCGAACTAACCATCAAAGTCTTAAGGAATTGATGTCACAAACGGTTCAAACCATAGAGCAGCAGAGATATGCTTGCAAACTAATGGGGTACTACTTCCAAATCGAGTACAAGCCAGGAACATCCAACATTGTTGCTCATTCCCTATCCCGTAGCTATGAAGATCAACCATAAGCTACTGTGATGGCCATGCTATCAGAACCTTCTTTTTAAATCTTGGATGAAGTACGAAAAGAGAATGGAAAAGACCCTTATTTGCTCAAGGTGCACCAACAGATGTTGGAGAATAGACTGACTGATCCACTTATAACCATAAAAGATGGTATCCTATTCCATAAGCATCGTTTTTTGCTTGGTCCCACTTCCCCTCTTCGTGAAACCCTAATGAGTGAGGCTCATTCTTCACAATTGGGAGGACATGCTGGAATTACACGCCCCCTTTTGTGCATTTCTGCCTCATTTTATTGGCCAAAAATACGTAGATATATCACTTCGTTTGTGCAAAGTTGCCCCACTTGCCAATTGATAAAGACACCCACATCTGATCCATTGGGACTTCTGCAACCATTGCCTATACCACAAGGTGTTTTTAAGGACTTAACCTTAGACTTTATTACTGGGTTACCCTTATCTCGTGGTTTTTCTACCATATTAGTTGTGGCAGACCGCCTTACTAAGTATGCTCATTTTAGAGCATTGCAGTCTCATTACCCAGCTTCAATGGTGGCCAAATTGTTCTGCGATATGGTGGTGAAGTTACATGGTGTTCCTCGCGGCTTAATCTCAGACAGGGATAGCATCTTCCTTAGTAAGTTCTGGACCAATCTCTTCCAACTAAGTGGAACAAAATTGAAGACAAGCACAACTTACCACCCTCAAACAAATGGCCAATCTGAGATAACAAACCGTTATCTAGAACAATACCTTAGAGCAATCTGAAGTAAACGGGGGGAAAATGGTTAAATACACTTAAATATTAAAATGATTATGGACTGCACAATGCCCCAGTTGAGACTTGAGACTGCCTGACATTACTGCTCAATACTTACTATGAAAAAGACCACTGTTATAGTACAACAAAATGAATTGATTATATAAATATATTTTTTGTAAGAAAAAAAGAGTAAATTTCTCTTGCTCACTGCGCAGGCCTTATTAAAAGGGCCGACCCAATTCAATACCCACTCGTGAGTGTCTGGGGAAGGACATACGAGTCAAGCCTTACACCCGCTTTTGCGGAGAGGCCGAGTCGAAGCCGGGACCTTGG
This sequence comes from Gastrolobium villosum, assembly GCA_032173675.1. Lineage (NCBI taxonomy): Eukaryota > Viridiplantae > Streptophyta > Magnoliopsida > Fabales > Fabaceae > Gastrolobium > Gastrolobium villosum. The sequence continues at coordinate 23,279 of JAVKPL010000879.1, forward strand.
ACATTACGGTAAGCATGCTTACCACTGAGCCAAGCCGGCCCTTCTGCGTAAGCCTTATTCCTACATGATAATTATCCCAAACTATTATCACACATGATCTTAATTTTACAACGTAGGAGTATTGCCTTTCAGTTGAATTTCCACAATCTAATGTCATTACTATTATGTGTGGTAACAATCTTCTTCATTCCAACGGCGAGGCATGTAATAGAGGGTCGAACACTCTTTGGAATGATGTCAATATTTATGTAGGTATCTTCGGGCAATCTCCTCCCTTTCCTTCTTTGAATGGATCCTGAAGGACTTTGAGATGTTGATAACAATTTATCCTGAATAATACAACTTGAAACAATATTTCCATCATTCTGATTTAGAAATCTTAAGATACCATCTATTCCACCAACAGCTAATGTTGATGTGTCACTTGGCATGTGCTGTATAGAGTATACCACATTAGGACTCACTCGTCTGTCCCACAACAGTCTCCTTGTCCTGCATGATGTGAACAAACAAGATTGCATAAATGGTTAAACAAATAGATAATAATTTGTATTACACTTCCGTTCCTGTTTGGAAATAATGTAAATAGGTTAATAATATTATGGATGTAATTGTTATAGTTAGTATATATAATAGAGCCTCCTTTATGCCACCGATACACACGAATTTCAACATAAGCCTCTCGTTTCGTCGTTATTCAACAGTTCCAAATCAACGAAATTTGATGACTTTTAAAACAGTAAAGAACCAGTGAGGACTAACTAAGGAAGGTAAACAAAGGTTTACTCAGTTGGAGAAGGCATTGCCAATAGTTATTAACGGGCTCTTTTAATACCTGCCCTTTTGTCTCCCCGACATAAAGGTACATCCAGCACCATATTACCCATGAGAAAATATAAAAAACAAGAAGTTTACAAAGCCCACACGAAATACAAATTTGATGGAGATACTAGTATGACTAGGTCTAAAATCTGAGAATAATACAACTAGGCAAGGGGAATACATAAACATGCTTTATTACAGCAGTCTTCATTTGTTTAGGGATTCGTACCTTTATAGCATGCACAGAAACATTATATCAGCTTTAGATAATTTTGTTGTAGTAAGTCATCACTTAATTATCTATTTCGAATCCCACTAACAAGGATTAAAGCTACTCTCGATCAAATTCATTCATGGAAAAGGATTAAAGCTACTCTCGATCAAATTCATTCATGGAAATGACAATACATTTCCGTGGTGGAAATTGCCTACGTAGAAGCCTGTGACACCTTAAGTGTACATAATTATCCATGTAAAGAATCATTTCTACCCAAAGCTTAAACGATTAATTGAAAGCTACATTAATGGTTTTATATTATATTTCTCTAAAATGTACCCTCGCACAAGAGTGCATTGAATTTAAAGAATGGACAATGGAGAGACTCATCTACTTATACTAAGAAAATCCACAATATTTAATTATTTATTAATAGAACGGGGACGATGAATATCAAACTCGTAACCACTTGGTCACAAAGACTCTGATACCATATAAGACAACCAATTCAACCCGAAAGCTTAAACTATTAGATAAAGGCCACATTAATTGTTTTATATTATATTTCTCCAACAACTCATATACCTAACTACACTACAAACGAAAGATCAAATTCAACGTATTTTATTCTTGCTTCCTTCATTTTGTAAGCACACAGAAAAACACTAAACGGACAAGACATACAAAATTACTTTCAAGAGCGCATAGCCAACATCAACAAGCGAAGTGGACAAATAAAACTGGACGAGGAGAAACAATTCAGCAAACACCACACACACACACACACAATATATGTAAGCATACCTAAGGTCCCAACAATATGTATATCCAACAGTTGATCCGGCAAACACTAGCTGAGAGGAGGGATTGAGACATAAGGTTCTTATGCCTGCGAGAAAAACATTAAATCAGATTCACTTGCTACGTCAGAATGTATAGGACTTTTAAAATATTGGTTAAAACCGAATATAGACCTGCATATCATACAAAATTAATTCTCAACATATAAATAAGATATCTACAATATATTTCATCAAACAGAATCGGTTCAACGAAGAAAATAGAGCGTATAAACTTAACTCTAACTAAAATGCCAATAGAAACACAATAAAACATACACATGATAATAAAAGTGCTGACCAAGCAATGGTGAAAATAGAAACAAACCCCATCTTGATTGCAATCAGAAGAAGTGGTGTTAGATTTGAAGAAATCATAAAATGCTGACAAACAATCGAAGAGATCAGAGATGAAGATTTTAATAATTTTGACAAAATAATAAGGGCCAAACATGCCTAACAGCAGCCAACAATGGCAAACAAAGCCATAAAAGGGCCGACCCAGTTCAAATACCCACTTCGTGAGTGTCTGGGGAAGGGAATACTCTAGGCAGTCTTTCCCCTGTTTTTTGCAGAGAGACTGATTCGAACCCGCGATCTGACACACCGCAGTAAAACCCTAACAGCAGCCAACAATGGCAAACAAAGCCATACAGCATGAAAAAAGCCAAAGCATGGCAAACAAGAAGAAAAGGGAGCTCACAGATGGAAACCCATCACATAAAGGTAAACAGCTAGAGAGCCAAGCCAAACAGATCCAAATAGGGCCAAATGACAACCATAAAAAACAGTCAAACAGATAACAAAACTCTAGTTATAAATCACGGGTAACGACAAATGCCAAGAATGCCATAGTTGTATAGTGGGTAGCAGCATATTTATCAATAGTGCTTCCGTTGCACATAGCGGAGGTCACCGTGATTTCTACTATGTGACACTACAATTTTTGGTAGTGGCTATGACAGCGGCAGAAATCGCAGTGCAATTGAATAAGGGTAAATTCTTCTTTTGCCTGTGTTTTAGGGTTCCAACTGATAAGTCTCTGAAAAGAGACTTCAGAATAATAGGATTAGGAATATGGTGACATATTTGATCTTATTATATGTAATTTTATCATACTTTCTACTTAAATATCAAAGGTTGTCATTGATTATCTTTTTAATGCAGTAACCCATATTCAAGACCAAGAAAGGAAGAAAAAGGAAGCTAAGGCCCAAGCCCAAAAGTAACAGCAATCAGCAAGAAACGAGTTGGGCCTTAATAAGACATGCAGCCCAACGTAAAAACACACTGAAGAGAAAAGGTTGCAGCCAAAAGTACTCCAGGGCATCAGATTATTCCCCATTCTCCTAAGTCCTAACCACGCGAACCCTAGCCACCCCCAGTCCACGGAATAACCAAATCGTGACCTAGCCCCTTCTTACTTCACCCCACCATTCGAACCAACCACAACAAACCACCAAGCCACTCCAATCGACGTCCAAGCTTGACTCTTGTGACCATCGAACCACACAAACCTTTCCTTGTAGTGGTTCACTTGACCATTGTTCTAGAAGCCTGACTCTAACTGATTAGTGACGTGGAAGTTGTTACAAGCGTGGAGAGGGATTCCATTTGGTGGGGCATTTGAGGAAAGCGTGGAGCAAGAAGTGCTCCTATGACTTGCAGCAAGGAGCGCATGAGGAGATTGTTGATGAAAGGGCCCAAAGCCCATGCATGCGGGAATATGGAGTATAAAGAGCAAGGAAAATTTTTGTAGGCTCTCTCTCGGACCCTCTCTGCACAATCTTATTTTGGTTATTTGTTTCTGAGTTCTGGACTGGTAGTATTAGATTTTTAGTTCTTCGTTGTATTTTTGTAAATGCGAGTACAGTGCTGAGACTATTCTGGTGAATAAGACTCGTACTGTATTTTAGATTTCTACACATTTTATTTTCTTTGTAGTTTCTTTCATTTATGTTAATTAGCTCAATCCTTATGGATTTGAGCTAAACTTTTTAAGGGTTGGGTGTTTGAGACCCCAACTGCAGTGAATGATGCTAATTACTTTTATGTTGTGAATGTTTAATTTTTGTAGTTCAACTCTGTTTTGTATCTATTTAAATGTTCTTCCGTTTCGGCCGAATTGAGTATGTTTGTGTTAGGATAGGTTTATTGGGAAATATTCTTCTCTGGAAAATGAGTTGAGCTCATGGACTCACTTGGATATAAAATAATATGTTGTGTATTAAGCTAATACAGAGAGTTACAATATATAGAGACCCTAATGGGCTTAAGTGAGAAGCCCATACCTAATACAAAACTGAATAGGAAAAGAATATTTACAGATAGGAAGGTAATCTATACAAATCTAATTAAATCCATATATCTAATATTTCCTATTCTAACACTCCCCCTCAAGCTGGTGCGTATATATTGTGAGCACCAAACTTGCTACAAATGTATTCAACCCGAGGACCTCTAAGAGCTTTAGTGAAGACATCCGCTAGTTGATCATTAGAGTTGACAAAGGCTGTTTTGATTTCTCCTAACTGAATCCTTTATCAAATGAAGTGACAATCAATCTCTATATGTTTGGTTCTCTTAAGAAATACAAGATTAGAGGATATATGTAGCTCAGCTTGATTATCACAAATGAGTGTCATGGGTTATTTATGTTCGCAAAGTTGAAGCTCCTGAATCAACTGCTTTAACCAGATTAACTCACAGGTAGCAACTGCCATTGCACGATACTCAGCTTCTGCACTAGATCGAGCAACAACAGGTTGTTTCTTGCTCTTCCAAGAAATTAATTTTCCTCCAAAGAAGACACAATAGCCGGAAGTAGAACGCCTGTCTGAGGGTGATCCCGCCCAATCAGCATCTGAATAACCACAAATTTCTATATTTCCCTGATTCGAATACAACAAACCTTTTCCTGGTGCTCTTTTGATGTATCGGAGGATCCTCACAGCAGTATCCCAATGAGAATCACAAGGGGAATCAAGGAACTGACTAGCCGTACTAACAGCGAAAGAAATATCTGGCCTAGTCACAGTAAGATAATTGAGCTTCCCAATTAGTCTCCGATAACGACCAGGATCAGATAACGGCTCCCCCTGTCCGGGCAATAACTTGACATTGGGATCCATGGGTGTATCAACTGGTTTACACCCCAACATACTAGTCTCTTCTAGGTATCCAAGGCATACTTCCTTTGACAGATAGAAATGCCCTGTCTAGATTGTGCCACCTCAATTCCCAAGAAGTAACGCAGCTTCCCAAGGTCCTTTGTTTGAAATTGACAGAATAAATGCTATTTTAACTGACGAATTCCAGCTTGATCACTTCCGGTGAGAATGATGTTATCAACATAGACTAACAAATAGATGCACTTATCAGGAGATGTGATCCTATAAAATACAGAATGGTTGACTTTACTGCGAATTAAGCCAAACGCCTGAACAGCGGAACTGAAGCGACTGAACCATGCCCGAGGAGACTGATTGAGAGCATATAAGGATTTGCGAAGACGACACACCTTCCCAGACTCCCCCTGAGCAACAAAACCATATGGTTGCTCCATGGAAACTTCTTGTAAATCACCACGAAGAAAGACATTTTTGATGTCAAGTTGAAGGAGTGGCCAGTGACAAATAGCAGCAAGAGCAAGAAACAAGCGAACTGATGCCATCTTAGCGACCGGAGAGAATGTGTCGCTATAATCAAGGCCGAAGATTTGAGTAAAACCGTTGGCAACTAAGCGTGCCTTGAGACGATCAACATGGCCATCAGGTCCAACTTTCACAGTAAAAACCCTGCGACAACCAACTATAGACTTCTCTGGAGGAGCAGAAACAAGGTCCCAAGTGCCATTGGAATGAAGTGCAATCATCTCATCAAGCATCGCTTGGCACCACCCTGGATGGGAAAGTGCTTCACCTGTGGTCTTAGGAATAGAAATAGAGGAAAGACTAGAAACAAAGGTGAAATGAGGAGGAGAAAAACGGTCATAGCTCAAAAAAGTATAAAGAGGATAAGGGTTACAAATAGTACATGTATATTTTCTTTGAGCAATGGGAAGAGCCTCAGGTGAAGGAGCCAGAGGGGAAGAATCAACAGCAGGGGGCGATGAGTCAACAAGAGTCGAGTCGACAGAGGCACAGTTTTACGATGTTGATAGGTGAGAAATGGACCGTCCTCAGGAATATCAGTAGATTTTTACTCCTTAGGAATATCAGTAGATTTAGTTGTGAGATGGTTCCCATGTCCCTGTCCAAAGATCCAAACTCGAATAGAGGTGGCCCAATTCTTGTAATTAACAGAACCCTTCAGCTTTGAAGAGGTAATGGGCCCAACATTGGTGGAGATGACATTAGGAGAACTTTTGGCAGGACGAGAAGGAGAACTGATCTCCGAGTGAACAGGAGACGATTCTGCCATTATAATAAATCACAAGGATGTACAACCAAGTGAATAGAAACTAACCTGATCGCAAATCAAGAAGAGGTGCGCACAAAAAGTGAGACCCACAAAAAACCAACCACAGATCTGGAAAGAGGAGAAGAAGGCGAGCCTTTCTGTCCAAGAACGGCCGGAAAACTCTACCGGAACAGTGCACACGCACCGACAGAAGGTGGCACGTGAGCACCACGCGCAAAGGAGATGGGTGGTGCGTGAGGGCTGCGTTGGTGGTCGGACCTCCACAGAACTGGTCGCCGGGAGGAGAGGGTCTTGATCGCAGGTAGTTTGGTTCGAAAACTCGCCGGAAAACTTCTCCGGCGGCCTTAAGTGGCTCTGGTGGCTATCGGAGGTGCTGACGTGTTCGGAAATTATTCCGAAGGAGCTTATAGCCCTATTTGGCTTGTCGGAAGGACGCACGGCAAAGAAAAGAGGATTCCTAAGCAGTGGGCTTAGGCTTTAAAGCGAGAACGAAGTTTAAAGCGAAAGCGAGGGCCCCCAGAACAAAAGAGCTTTGATACCAACTTGAATATAAAATAATATGTTGTGTATTAAGCTAATAAGTGAGTTACAATATATAGAGACCCTAATGGGCTTAAGTGAGAAGCCCAGACCTAAGACAAAACAGAATAGGAAAAGAATATTTACAGATAGGAAGATAATCTATACAAATCTAACCAAATCCATATATTAATATTTCCTATTCTAACAGACTCAAATAAGGAATTATTTGAGGGAGTATTTCTGAGTTGAATTTACTCCTCCATGTGTCTATGAGGACTTGAGCTTCAAGATCTTAATCTTATAAACTCAGGGATAAGGGGTTTGAGAAAATAGGGAAATTTTTTTTTTAAGGGATTAAAGATCTACATGCGTCTGCCAACGAAAAATAATTATTAAAGAATTGTGCTAAGTAATTTGCATCAAGATCTGTGGGGAAGGAATCAAAACCCAACCCAGTTTTCCAATTAGAACTCTTAAACTTTTTGTCTTCAATTCTGATTTCTTTTTACTCAGTTAAAATCCTTCATAATTCTGTGAAAATATCATCAAATAGAAAATGCCAAAAATAATTTTCTCAACTTATTTTATTTTTTTATTTCGTGTTGTGAGCAAGTAACATTAATTTTTAATCTGAAACCTTCCAGTGAATAGTAACCTCTGATTTTTCTTATTTTCTGTTTAACCAAATTAACTTTAATTTCTTTTTTTAGAATTTAGATTTGAGCAATTACAATTTTTCTTCTGTACTTTTTCGCCAAAAGATCCTTGTGGGAATGAGATTGGGGTTTTAAATATACTCTATATTACTTGTGGTTGCGCATACTTGCGCATCTCTTGCATACTCTTTAGCAAGGCCAACACCAACAATCAAATTTGAGGGGACATTTGAACTTTTTGCAACTTTTTTTTATCTTCCATATAGTTTGCAACTCACTCAAAATAGAAACACTAACACTGCAACTCCCAACAATCCATTAACGGGTAACCCTACCACCGCTGTCAACCTTTCTAATTTTAACGCAAACAATTGGGCTGTTTTCCAGCAACCTTCCAAGGATTGGAGTAGAGACAGAAATCGAAACATCTTCTTGCGTGCGTGTTATTCCTATGGACCTACTTCTGTTTAATAAACAAGAAACAACATCAAATTGGTGAAGAAGCGAACAAACATCCTTATGATAAAGAAGCCAAGGCAAGAACTGTTCAATAAATTGAGAGATCTTTAGTACAAATGGGAGATCTTTTCATTTTGTATATTCTAAAAGCATCAAGCTGATGACATAAGAAATAGGAAACAATTGTGCACATCTAAAGGCACCAATCTTTCATAAACGTAGAGTTCCACTCCTTCAAAAGGGAGTTAGAGTACACAAGAACTGTTAAAAGACCATGAGATAAAAAACATCAACCATGGATGTTCTATTCTGTCCGATGCATAGACAGGTGAGAATGATAGAACTTTGATCAAATTCTTGGTGAATTGTCCATCAGGGACTATGTTTGTCAAAAATGTTGAGGTGTTGATGCTTCTTCTTACATAAAGACCGAGGAGAAAATATTTGAGCTTCTGGACAAAGACAATTTTGTAGAGAAGATTGCTGCGCAGAACATTGTTCAAGTGCTGACAGATCATGAAAGCAATATATATTGGCTAGTAAGAGATAACTGACCTTTAATTATTGATTTTTCAATCTAATTGTTACTCATTGTCTAATTTAAGTTTATTTAAAATGATGTTAGGGAAATTCTCATAAGCCAAGAGACATCATTTGTATTGGACAACATATGCCGCATACTATTTGGATTTAATGCTAGAAGACATTGAAAAGATTTCATTTACGATCATTTATTAGGATTGAACACTACGAGGATGTTCACAAGGTTGTCAAAGTTTGCTACCACATACCTTACATTGCAAAATCTGCATAAGCAAAAAAATAATTTGAGAAAATTGTTCACTTCTGATGACTGATTAAAATCTAGGAATGTCTTTTACCAAAAAAAAATCTAGGAATGTAAAAGACCTGAAGGGAAAAAGTGCAACTGACATTGTACTCATGTCATCCTATTGGAACGACAAGTCACTTTCTCTTGGGCAGATCTGGCTATGCACCCTTCATCATAAAAGAATCGTGTGGATTCAAGAAAATAAAGAAAAAGAGAGGGCAAAATTGAAATTCCACAAAGTGGGTGTGAATGCTATTGACTTAATAGGCTAGGCCCATGCTAAAATTAGCTGCTGTCCAGGTAACAAAAGATGGGTATTTGAAAATTATGTTGAGTTTCAGTATCACAAATTGTTAGGGTTGGCATTTAAGTTTTCCTCGTCCCAAGAAGGGTTCTTTCCCAGCATCCGCATCGTGTTGCCCACATTCTACTAATCACAAAAGGTTCGTGACCATTGATACTGATTGCACGGTCAATCAGGCCGAAAAGGTTCAAGGTAAGATTCAGGGGTTCTTAAATTGGTGTGGGTATATCAATAGATCGGAATACATCAATTTAGAATGGGATTTGTTTGTTTTGAGTACTACCCTTATTGAGCTTAATTTTAACATAAGGGGTAAGGATAATGCTTTGGAGATATTTTCTAATTTATGGTGTCAGAAAAGTGATGTGCATAACTCTTTGATGTCTGGGTGTATCGAACCCAATGTTGCTGGGCTCACGAGTGCTATGTTGGATTGCTTTGAGATGGGAGAATACATTTTTCTGAAGATCAGGCCTCATGGTCAACAGTCCTTGGGGTCAAAACTGAATGCCAAGTTAACAACTTGTTACTATGGTCCCTTTTTAGTGAAAAGAAGATGGACATTGTAGCTTTTTAGATTCAGCTCCTTCCACAGGCTCATCCGGTTTTTCATGTATCACAACTTAAAAAAGTTGTGGGAAATCATCCTGTGGAAGCTCAATTACCGGTGGAACTCCAAATTGACCCAATACTGTTTGTTTTTGTCATTGATCAACTTTCTGGTTCTAATTATAGAACAAAGGATGATAGGCGATTCTCGTATAATAGTTGGATAAATAATAGTGATGGAACTAACGGAATAGCTTTGCGCGATGTTGCTGTTGGTTTTCCAGTTTGGTTGAGAGAAGAAGCCATGAACCTTTCATCGCTAAATGGCAATTTTTGTGTGGAATGGAGGCAGTCAGCATTAGATTTTAAAATGCAACCAATGAATGTTTCACTCCCCAAAATGTCTATTTTTTACTTTTTGACCATCCGCACATCACTACTACGGTAGCACTGTTGCTATTATTCTCGGCAACCATTCTTCTTGTTTTCCATTCAAGTTCTGGTATAGTTACGCACAAATATGGCAAGAAGGCTATGACTTGGAAGGTTGTAATCATGATGAAACGACAATTGCTCAATCTCAACCTTGAGGACGAGGTTGTTTCGAAGGGGCGGCATTGTTACGACCTTTAGTTAAGGGCATTTATGATTGCCTAAAACAGAAAATCACTGTCATGTAAAGAAAGTTAGATTTGATAGATAGATAGTTAGATGGTTATAGGCTTTTGGAGAAAAGTTTAGGTACTATATAAGGGCAACATTAGTTCTGTCATAGACATCCCTTTTCATCTTTGTTACAATAGGGAATATAATATGTATAGATTTGTATAGATTGCATTCTTATTTGTAGATATTCTTTTCCTTATTTTGGATTTGGGATAGGTCTGGACTTCTCACTTAAGCACATTAGGGTCTTCATATATTGTATCAGTTTAATACACAACATATTATTTAATATGCAATTTGGTATCGGAGCTCTTTTGTTCTCAAGACCCTCGCTTTCACTTAAAACCTCATTTTCGCTTTAAAACCTAAGCCCACTGCTTAGGTGTTCTCTTTTTCTTTGTCGTGTGTCCTTCCGGTAAGTCATCTAAGCCGTGTGCCTCTTCAGATCGCTTTTTGTACCTATCAGCACCTCCGTCCACTGCCAGAATTGCCGTTCGTCACTATTCAGGTCACCGGAGAACTTTTCCGACAACGATTTCAACCGGGACACTTGCGATCAGAACCTCCTTTCTCCGGCGACCTGTTCTGTGGAAGACCCACCACCGACACAGCCTCCACGTGCCCCCACGCGTGGCCTTTTTCCTTTGCGCGTGGTGCTCACGCACCACCTTTCACCGGCGCGTGTGCCTGTTCTGGCGTCCTTTTCCGATCGTTCCAGGACAGAACATCTCTCCTTCTCCTCCCCTTTCTAGATCTATTGTTGGTTCTCCGTGGGTCTCACTTTTGGTGTGTGCCTCTTCTTGATTGGCCGTCAGGTTAGTTTCTATTCACCTGGTTCTGTACCTTTGCGATTTATTTTAATGGCAGCAACTTCTCCTGTTCACTCGGAAGTCAATTCCTTTCCCCCTCATGCCCACCGGCTTGCCTTGCCTCCGAACTTTGCCAACATCCACGACGTGTTTCACGTGTCTCAGCTTCGGAGGTACATAGCGGATTCTTCGCACGTGGTGCAACTTGATGATGCAGAGGTTCGAGCTTCTTCGGCAATGGACAGGAAGAACTCCCGAGGAATGCACTTGGGAGCGAGAGGACGAGCTTCTTTGGCAATACCCCGAGTTTTGTGACAGGTATGTTTCTAATTTTGCGAGCAAAATTCTTAAAAGGTGGGGTGAATGTAAGAATCTGCACCGTTAATTTAGGAAATTAATTAAATTAAATATGAGCTTAAGAGATAATTCCATAATTGACGTAGAATAATTATGAGAAGACTTAAATAATTATGATAAGGGCTTAATAACGCTGAAAGTCGCTTTTCAGACGAAAAGTGCAGGTACTGGTTTTGCTCCACGGTATAGTTGCGTACCGATGAAGTATCCTGAAAAATTATAATAAGTGCATGAGTATTCCTAGAATAATATATGGGACTGGTATAACAAGTTTGAAGTCAAAATAATGACTTCTCACTTAAGCACATTAGGGTATTTATATATTGTATCTCATGGTATCAGTTTAATCCACAACATATTATTTCATATTCAATTTGGTATCGGAGCTCTTTTGTTCTCGAGACCCTCGCTTTCGCTTAAAACCTCGTTTTCGCTTTAAAACCTAAGCCCACTGCTTAGGTGTTCTCTTTTTCTTTGCCGTGTGTCCTTCCGGTAAGTCATCTAAGCCGTGTGCCCCTTCAGATCGCTTTCTGTACCTATCAGCACCTCCGTCCGCCGCCGGAATTTCCGTTCGTCACTATTCAGGTCACCGGAGAACTTTTCCGGCAACGATCTCAGCCGGGACACCTGCGATCAGAACCTCCTTTCTCCGGCGACCTGTTCTGTGGAAGACCCACCACCGTCACAGCCTCCACGTGCCCCCATGAGTGGCCTTTCTCCTTTGTGCGTGGCGCTCACGCGCTACCTTTCACCGGCGCGTGTGCACTGTTCTGGCGTCCTTTTCCGATCGTTCCAGGACAGAACATCTCTCCTTCTCCTCCCCTCTCTAGATCTGTTGTTGGTTCTTCGTGGGTCTCACTTTTGGTGTGTGCCTCTTCTTGATTGGCCGTCAGGTTAGTTTCTATTCACTTGGTTCTGTACCTTTGCGATTTATTTTAATGGCAGCAACTTCTCCCGTTCAATCGGAAGTCAATTCCTCTCCCCCTCATACCTACCGACTTGCCTTACCTCCGAACTTGGCCAACATCCACGACGTGTTTCACGTGTCTCAGTTTCGGAGGTACATAGCGGATTCTTCGTACGTGGTGCAACTTGATGATGTGGAGGTTCGAGCTTCTTCGGCAATGGACAGGAAGAACTCCCAAGGAATGTACTTGGGAGTGAGAGGACGAGCTTCTTTGGCAATACCCCGAGTTTCGTGACAGGTATGTTTCTCATTTTGCGAGCAAAATTCTTAAAAGGTGGGGTGAATGTAAGAATCCACACCGTTAATTTAGGAAATTAATTAAATTAAATATTAGCTTAAGAGATAATTCCATAATTGACGTAGAATAATTATGAGAAGACTTAAATAATTATGATAAGGGCTTAATAACGCTAAAAGTCGCTTTTCTGACGAAAAGTGCAGATACCGGTTTTGCTCCACGGTATAGTTGCGTACCGATGATGTATCCCAGAAAATTATAATAAGTGCATGAATATTCCTAGAATAATATATAGGACTGGTATAACAAGTTTGAAGTTAAAATAATGAGAACAGGTGTCACGACTGATACCGGCTACGTAAAAGCGCGTACCAGCAAAGTGCTACGAAAAATAAAATAAAAATATGATAAATCCTAGAAAAATGACTAGGTTCAAAATCCAAAGTTTGAGATTAAAATGCTAAGCGTAGCTATTGGTGCTAATATAGTGGGATTAAAACTTAAACGGCTATAAATAACAATTTGGCACTCAACCCTAGACCATAATCAGATGCTACGTGAGTCTTTTGAGCTGCTGATCAGCCTCTTCCCCATTCTTTCCTTCCTCTTATTGGAAAACCACCAAGTTACCACCTTTCTCTTGATTTCCCTCCTATAAAATTTTGTAGACACTTGGGTGTGATTGGTGAGGGAAAAGGGACCACCTTCTGAGTGTTTTGGCTGCTGCGAGTGGAGTCTTAGGGCTGTGTTCTGAGTTCTTGTAGAAGTGACCATTTATTTGGTATTTTGATGTTCCAAGGAGCTACCTTGTGAAGTAAAAGACCAACCTTGATGCTCATTTTCGTGATCCTTGAAGTCAAAACCATAGGAGCTGCATAGAGAGCTCCAAGAGACATCTCATTTCTGTCTTGAGCCTTGGTGGTAAGCACCATCACTTTGATCATAAGTTTTCCTTGTTAAAAGAGAAGTCTTGGCATGTAAAATGGTAGGATTATTTAGTTAACATGAACACTGACCTAAAAGAGTGTAAAAATGCATGCTTTAACGTGTATAAGTGTTAAAAGAGGAATCTTGGAAGAGATATCTCGCGAAATGCAGAAACTGCATTCTATCGCGAAATATCCAAATATGATATCTGGATATGGATATCCGGATCATATCCGGATATTAATATCCGGATATGGGACTTGTGATATCCGGATATGGATATCCGGATATGTCCTCGACAAATATCCGGATATTCTGGGAATTTCGATATGGTCACTATTTTGTCCATACAAAATGATATGGTGGGTTTGTAGACCCATGATTGATTGGGTGGAACTTCTGTAATAATTGAACTCAGTCAGAATCAATGAGATTAAGGGCTGATGGCTTTGTGAGAAGCCAAATGGCATGAAACGTAAAAGGAAAACGTTGTCGTATTGTCATGAACTATTAGATTATGAATATTGATATGATTGTTGGTATAAACAGACTGTGAGAGTGCTGTTTGTGGACATTGGACTGGGTTGGACTCTTCTGTTGAATAGTTAGCTTGCGAGGTAAGCTTTTGTGTCCTCGGTTTTGCCCATTGTTGGTTCCACCATACCCCATGGGAGGATGATCTATATGCATGATGTGTTTTCATGATATGATGATTTATTGAAATGCTATTGAGCTGTTAAGTGCAAGTGCCTTATGATATGCATGTGTTGTTCCACCTAGACGGTAAGCCTGAGTATGTAGCGTCATACAAGATGGTGATTTTGTGGGTGAGGTACAAGCGGTGTTCCTTGTACTGTAGGTTGTAGACGTATGTAAATCCAGCATGTTTATTCTCTGGCCAGTAGGATTGTTGACACACATGACATGATTATATGCTGCATTGCACAGATTTTGGAACTTATATTATTATACTGCTTTTGAGCTTATATTGCACATGTAAGTGAGCTTGGGGTGGAGAGATCCTGGAGGACCCCTTGTCTTACTGAGATTTCTTTTTAGAGATCTAACTCCAAGTTTGGGGCACATTTTCAGGTTCAGGTACCTCAGGGGTTGATACCTCGGGCGACAGAAGGCCGGAGCTTAGTTGACTGTTGTTTACATGATTATGCTGATATGATTGGATAGCTTATGATTTTAGTTTCATTTTATGGTTTGTCGAGATGAGACTTTGTTGGGCTTTGTTTCCTTATTTGGTGAGCATGGGGATTGTTCATGCCACATTGACTATGTTTGATGCTTTAGATTTGAGTTGTATAATTGTATCAGGATATTGTCCGGACTACGTGTTGTAGTTCCGTGACTAGATACACATTTTATATATGAGGTTATTCAGTTATATCTTTATTGCAATTTACATACAGACAATGTTTTGAAAAGGATTAAGTAATCAACTTGGTTAGTAATGATGACGTCATAATTGAAAAGAAAAAGTTAGCTTCCGCACTTAATACTCTAATATGATAGCAATCCGGGTATACACGGGGTGTTACAATAGGTATTTTGTTACTTTTATTGATGATTATTCACGTTGTACCTGGATTTATTTAATGAAGAATCGTTTTGAGTTATTCTCAATTTATAAAAAAATTTCTGCCGAGATTCATGCTCAATTTGGTGCTTTTGTTCGTATTTAACGTAGTGATAATGCTAAGGAATATGTTTCTATTGATTTTTCTAATTTCTTAGCCACACAAGGTACTTTACACCAGACTACTTGTCCTCACACTCTACAAAAAAATGGAGCAGCCGAACGTAAAAACAGACATCTCATTGAAACTGCACAGACTCTTCTTATTCACATGCGTGTTCCTCTTTACTTCAGGGTTGATGCAGTCCTTGCCTCTTGTTTTCTCATCAACCACATGCCTTCATTTGTGCTTAATAATGACATTTCCTATAACTTGTTGCTTCCAGATGCTCCTCTTTATCCTCTTTCAGAGGCTCTTCCCATTGCCCAAAGAAAAGGTATAATACTACTTGTAACTCTTATCCTCTTTATACTTTTTTGAGCTATGACCGTCTTTCTACTCCTCATTTCACCTTTGTTTCTAGTCTTTCTTCTGTTTCTGTTCCTAAGACCACAGATGAAGCACTTTCCTATTCAAGGTGGCACTAAGCGATGCTTGATGAGATGACTGCACTTCATTCCAATGGCACTTGGGATCTTGTTCCTGCTCCTCCAGATAAGTCTATTGTTGGTTGTCCCTACGTCTTAACTGTAAAAGTTGGACCTGATGGCCATGTCGATCGTCTCACGGCGCGCTTAGTTGCCAAAGGTTTTACTCAAATCTTCGACCTTGATTATAGCGACACATTCTCTCCGGTCGCTAAGATGGCATCAGTTCGCTTGTTTCTTGCTCTTGCTGCTGTTCGTCACTGGCCACTCCTTCAACTTGACATTTAAAATGCTTTTCTTCATAGTGATTTACAAGAAGTTTACATGGAGCAACCACCTGACTTGGTCGCTTCAGTTCTGCTGTTCAGGCTTTTGGCTTAATCCGCAGTAAAATTGATCATTTTGTATTTTATAGGTTCACATCTCCTGATAAGTGCATCTATTGCTTAGTCTATATTGATGACACCATTCTCAATGGGAATGATCAAGCTGGATTTCGTCGGTTAAAACAATATTTGTTCAGTCAATTTCAAACAAAGGACCTTGGTAAGCTTCGTTACTTCTTAGGAATTGAGGCGGCACAGTCTAGACAGGGCATTTCTATCTGTCAAATGAAGTATGCCTTAGATATCCTAGAAGAGACTGGTATGTTGGGATGTAAACCAGTTGATACACCCATGAATCCTACTGTCAAATTATTGCCCGGACAGGGGGAGCCATTATCTGATCCTGGTCGTTATCGGAGGTTGATTGGGAAGCTCAATTAACTTACTGTGACTGGGCCGGACATTTCTTTTGTTGTTAGTACGGCTAGTCAGTTCCTTGACTCCCCTTGTGATTCTCATTGGAATGTTGCTGTGAGGATCCTTCGATACATCAAGGAGCACCCGGGAAATGCTTGTATTCAGATCAGGGAAATACAGAAATTTGTGGTTATTTAGATACAAAAATTTGTGGTTACAATCAAGATGCACTACATATATCATCTAATCCTGTATTTCATGAAAGAACCAAACATATAGAGATTGATTGTCACTTCATTCGAGAAAAGATTCAGTCACGAGAAATCAAAACAGCTTTTGTCAACTCCAATGATCAACTCTCAGATGTCTTCACTAAAGCTCTTAAAGATCCTCGAGTTGAATACATTTGTAACAAGCTAGGTGCTCACAATATATACGCACCAGCTTGAGGAGGAGTGTTAGGATAGGAAATATAATATGTATAGATTTGTATAGATTGCATTCTTATTTGTAAATATTCTTTTCCTTATTTAGGATTTGGGTTAGGTTTGGGCTTCTCAGTTAAACCCATCAGGGTCTCTATATATTGTATCTCTTTGTATCAGTTTAATACACAGCATATTATTTCATATTCAAGTATCTTTAATCTTTCCTCTATTCCAAATCCAGAGCTATAACAAGTTCCATGAACTCACGTAACAAGAACCAAACTCCAGCATCAATAAAAGATAACAGTGCACAAGTTTGTGGCCTGGAAAACTCAGATTTATTATGTATATTAATGAAACAGAAAGTTACAGCGGACAGGAAATTGAACTACTAAAAAGAAGGAAATTACAGATACCAAATGACATGAAGAGAAGAATGAAAATGGTAGAAAAGAAATATAAAACAGTGAAGCAATTTGAGAGGCTTCACACTCTCCCAACGTCCCAATTCCAAATGTGCAATTCGATGCCTCCCTTCAGCCATTCTCCCTTTTAACTAACTCTTGCCAGCACCTCATTCTATTAAGGGTCTATTTACTAAATTTTTGCTGACTCAGCAATGGGCCAAACCCTTCTATTTTTATCCTTTTTATTGACTTTTATATGCTGATCCGTATCATTACCACAGCAAAAACAAAGACATAGGCTCACTCTACCCCGTGTTGAAACACAACTTTTTATTAGAAGAATGAGGAAGACAATGATTATACTCCTGACCACTTGATATAAAGGTTTTGATATTATATGAAGGACCAAATCTCCAACAAACTTAAGCTCATATATGAAGGTACAATATTGGTTTTATATCTCTAACAAAACTCAAAGGAAAATCATAACCGACAGCTATAAGACTAGCAATGCTCTAAGGTGGTCAATTTTGGGCAGTAAAGTGTCAAAAAAGCACAAAAATGAGTGTAGCAAGGATGAGATTAATGAGTTTGATAAATAGGCATAAATGATTAGGAATGAAAGTATTTGGGAGAATGTTGAGTACCACCTGTGGAAGAGAAGGAAGAAACTCACCTAAGGTGATTTGGAAATATGCAGAGGGGACCAATAGAGGCTCTAGTGAGAATATTGGATCAAATGGAAGATAGTAACGAAAAAGGTAAAAGAAGACCAAAGAGAAGTTTTGAAGAAACAAATGAAGAGGGGAAAAAAAGTTTAAATGGAATTATTGAAATTTTGGTTTTGATGGAGACTCAAGGAGACTTTTGATCCATGTAGCCGACCTCACGTAATTGGATAAGGCTAGGTAGTTATTGTAATTACTTAAGTCTTCATAGCTAAGTAACTAGTATTTAGAGTGCAGCCACAGTAGAGGGTACAATTGACTTTCCACTTTCATTGTTTTAGTATATATTGGTGTTAGGTCATTGTTATATTACAGTTATATAAAGCCTCTCTAGTGAAGCAAACTTATGTTGATTATCTATCTATCTCCTAATTTCCATCTAATCCCTAAAGTTTCAACAAGAACTAAAAACTTTACAGGAGAACTTGTGAAGTGAGATACTTGTAAAACCATGAGTTTAACAGTCAAGTAGTATGATTATTATATTGAGGTAGCATGAGGAAAACAAATTAGAAAAAGAAAACACAAGACAAGGATCACGCATTTTATGCAGAAAAGAATGGATGATGTTTATCAAATAAAAAGGAAGGAAAGACAATACGACTCTTGTTATAGTATTGGATATCCTGAATGCAATCATGCTAACCAAGATGCCAATTAAAAAGTATAAACTGTTACCTCTGACGTCACTTGATCTAAGTGTTGCTACTTGCTGAACAGAGGAAGGATCTGATATTGTGATACTCCCTGAAGTAGAGCCACTGAGTATCAGTTGATCTTCAGTCAAACATAAACAAGTTATAGGTGCATAATGCATTCTGCAGATAGCAAGTTGTACCCAACAGAATGTTAGATGACATCTTGAAGTTATTCCTCAAGCAACACAGATGAATAAACATATAAGAATATTATCGATTTTAAGCCACCAGAAATGATACATCCAAACCCCCCTCTCAACCAAAAAAAAAAAAAAATCCTTCTTGAGCAATATGCAAATAATGTTCTTTTCACAATAAACTTAACATATGTATTACAGCTGACCATTTTTGGACAGTTTTCAAAATAGAAAAAGCTACAAAATACCTTATTATTTGAGAACATCTCCTACTGTACATGTCAAAAACACGTACAGCTCCATCATCACATCCAACCACAGCTTCAGGATCAAAGTAACTGCGAGCACAGAACAATGGGAAAAAAATTTAGATATGGAGTGTTATAACTCATGTCTTAATGTTATAATCTTAACTTCCGAAGAAAATAGTGGATTAAATCCTGCTCCAAATTTTAATTTTCCATCTTTCCCCTCACAATTCAGCTCTTACAACTTTCTTTTGGAAGATGAAAGCTCACTTAAGTTAAGGCTATTGTTTACTTTACAGTACTAAAAAACACTGACTTGTTATAAGCATGCAAGCGTAAAAGATCCATTACTTGATACTTGTGTTTTCTTACGGTAGTTCAGAAACTATCAGTCAACTTTTTCTGCATTGCGATTATCAGGTTCCTGGTAGTCATTTAGGAAAAACCGGTACTTATCAAATTCAATATACTTTTCTCCACCTTTACAAAAAGTGAGGAAATACGGAGTTAGTGTTTTTTTGTCTAAAGAGATGTACAGAATACGTTGTTGAGATATATAAAACTATTAATGTAACCTCACCCAACAGCTTAAGTTTTTGAGTTGAATTGGTTCTTTACATGGTATCAGAGCCTCAGTGTCTGATTTCGATCCTAACCGCCCCCCGCTTTCTCTTGTGGAATTTCTTTACACAGGTAGGTGGGCCTGTGTATTGTCCACCCTTCAAAGCCCAATGGGCTTTCGTGTGAAGGGGCATGTTAGAGATATATAAAACCATTAATGTAGCCAATTAGAATGTATAAATGTATTGTATTCAATTGTATATAGAACTGTACAAAAGACCTCTATTTAAAGAGGTTAAATGACCTAATGGGCCAAGCCCAAATAACCTGCTAGAATAACAGAATAATAAATAATACAATGCTATTTAATATTATATTATTTCTAACACTCTCCTCAAGCTAGTGCATATATATCATAACCTCCCAGCTTGTTACATATATGATCTATTCGGGGACCTCTAAGAGCCTTGGTGAAAACATTTGCAAGTTGATCACTGGAATTGACAAATGCTATTTCGATCTCTCCTGACTGAATATTCTTTCTAACAAAGTGACAGTCAATTTCTATATGTTTGGTCCTCTCATGAAAGACTGGGTTAGAGATGTAGTTCCTTAAGCAATTCTTTTAGCTAGATGAGCTCACAGGTTGCATTTCCCATTGCCCGATATTCTGCCTATGCATTTGACCTTGCGACCACAGTTTGCTTCTTACTCCTCCAAGAGATCAAGTATTTTCCAAGGAGAACACAATACACCAAGGTGGATCGTCTGTCTGAAGGAGAACCTGCCCAGTCAGCATCTGAATAACTAGATACCTTTGCATTCCCTTTATTTGTGTATAATAAACCTCTTCCTAGTGCTCTTTTAAATATCGAAGAATCCTGATAACTGCATCCCAATGGGAGTCACAAGGAGAGTCAAGGAATTGACTTGCAACACTAACTGCAAAAGAGATGTCTGGTATTGTCACAGTAAGATAGTTCAACTTTCCAACTAATCGGCGATAACGACTAGGGTTTGCCAATGGCTCCCCTTGTACGGGTAACAGCTTAACATTAGGATCCATAGGTGTATCAATAGGTTTACATCCCAAATACCAGTCTCATCTAGGATATCCAGTGCATACATCCTCAAATGGAGATGTCCTGCCTAGACTGTGCCACTTCGATCCCTAAGAAATATCGAAGTCTGCCAAGATCTTTGGCTTGAAACTGATTGAATAAGTACTTCTTTAATTGATCAATCCCAACTTGATCACTGCTAGTAATAATGATGTCATCAACATAAACCAGCAGATAAATGCACTGGCCAGAAGAGCTATGCCTATAGTGTTAGTATATGGATGTCCTAAAGACAATCTTTTGATTAGATTAGGACATGTGTGGACCTTTTTATATTGTCGCAAATAAATAATAAGCACTCTTTATCCTGTTTCATATTTTGTCTCAATATTAATGTTAATATATTATATGAGTAACTAGATAAACCCCTTGGAATAAAATAGGTATCTCTTGAGTATCTGTGATGAGATCACGATCATGAGGATTTAAGGATACCGGATGTTTATTCCTAATTTTATGTTCCTAGTCTAGAGACACTGAGAATGGGGATCAGTAATCTCGGGTAAGACTACCACGGCTTATCTACTTGTATTCGGATACAAGGTAAAGACCTCATGAGCCACAGATATGGAGATGTCTTAGCTAAAGTCGTGGGTGGACCTATAAGGGTATAGTTCGCACTGAACAGACCCACAAAGAGATTCTATGAGGAAATCTCACAAACAGTATCATTAGAGCAATCTCTTAATATTTGGGTATGTCTTTCCTTAGACCATAAGTTGTCACCTAGACTGTGTTCTAGAAGACATGTTTTGATTGTATACCTCGTCTGCCTGAAACATAGAGACTCATAGGTATACTTTTGGGCATGTCTTGAAAGAGCACAGGTCTAGGGTGATAAGCTGAAGGAATTCGTCAAATCTCTGTGAGGGATTAGGTTATCTATAAACCGGAGAAATGGGATAACATTTACAGGACTTGGGAATCTATGCATAGTAAAAGAGATCACGAGATGATCTGCCTTTAGAGTCAGTAAATTGAAGATTCCCTATTTCGAATTAAAAGATTACCATAAACCGCAAGGGTTGATACATTTCCTCACCCTAGGTTTAAAGGGAAGGTAACTGAGACGAAAGGAAATACATACGGTAAGCAAATATATGTAATAGGATGATTATGTCATTAACCTAACTAGCTCTGGGGCAACAAAGCATTGCTAGTGCTCTGTGTTGTCATTAAATAGGTTGTGAGCTTGTTGGGCCCAAGCCCATTTATGTCAGTGGCTATGTTAGGCCTAATGGGTCACACACTAACACCTTATTGTCTTGATGATATAGCATTAAAGGTATTGGGAATAACGGTTGTTAGTCCAAGAAGAAGTTTGGACGCCCACCGAAGAGGGAAAGGGCGCAAGACATTATTAATTAATTTAATTAGTTAAATTAATTATCAAATATTTAAATTTTGAATTTGAATTGGCTATGAAAAGTTGTTTCATAACAAAAGGATAAGATAAGATCTTGTTGGAACAAATCCCTAATATCTGTTAGTATATGGGTGTCCTAGAGACAATCTTTTGATTAAATAAAGGACACTAGATGTAGATGTTGAGATATATAGTCCCACATTGGTTGTATGAGCAACTAATGTGGAGTTTATAAGGCCTTGGGCACTCCCACCCTTTGAGCTAACTTTTGGGGTGGTGTATCCCAAGGTTCTTTACATGGTTTTAGAGCCTCGCCGTCCCCCACTTTTTCTCGTGGAATTTCTTAGCACAGGTAGGCTGGGCCTGTTGCATTCTCCACTCTTCAAGCCCAATGGGCTCTCGTGTGAGAGGGCATGTTGAGATATATAAAACCATTAAAAAGCCCTCACCCATCAGCTTAAGTTTTCGGGTTGAATTGATTCTTTACATGTAAAGAACCTTGAGATACACCACCCCAAAAGCTAGCTCAAAGGGTGGGAGTGCCGAAGGCCTTATAAACTCCACATTAGTTGCACATCCAACCAATGTGGGACTATATATCTCAACACGCCCCCTCACACGAGAGCCCATTGGGCTTGAAAAGTGGATGATGCAATAGGCACAACCTACCTACACTAAGAGAGTCCACAAGAGAAAGTGAGGGACGGCGAGAATCCAACACTAAGGCTCTGATACCATGTAAAGAACCTTGGGATACGCCACCCCAAAAGCTAGCTCAAAGGGTGGGAGTGCCCAAGGCCTTATAAACTTTACATTAGTTGCACATCCAACCAATGTGGGACTATATATCTCAACAGTAGAACTTTTTGTCGCAAATGAATAAAAGCACTCTTTATTCAGTTTCATATTATGTCTCGATATTATTGTAAATATTATATGAACAAACTGAATAAACCCCTTGGAATAGAACAAGTATCTCTTGAGTATCTGTGATGAGATCACGATCATGAGGATTCAAGGATATCGCACGTTTATTCCTAATTTTATGTTCCTAGTCTAGAGACACTGAGATTGGGGATCAGCGAGCTCGGGTAAGACTAACACGACTTATCTACTTGTATATGGATACAAGGTAAAGACCTCATGAGCTACAGATATGAAGATGTCTTAGCTAAAGTCGTGGGTGGACCTATAAGAGTATAGCTCGCACTGAACAGACCCTAAAAGAGACTCTATGAGGAAATCTCACAGATAGTGTCATTAGAGTAATCTCTATATATTTGGGTATGTCTTTCCTTAGACCAGAAATTATTACCTAGACTGTGTTCTAGAAGGCATGCTTTGATTGTATGCCTCGTCTGCCTGAAACATGGAGACTCATAGGTATACTGTTGGGCATGTCCTGAAAGAGCACAGGGCTAGGGTGATAAGCTGAAGGAATTCGTCGAATCTCTGTGAGAGATTAGGTTATCTGTAAACCGGAGAAATCAGGATGACATTTACAGGGACTCGGGAATCTATGCATAGTAAAAGAGATCATGAGATGATCTACCTTTAGAGTCAGTAAATTGAAGATTCCTTATTTCGAATAAAGCTTACCCTAATGCTCAAGTCATTATGTGTAATAGGATGATCAAGTCATTAATCTGACTAGCTCTGGGGCAAAAAAGCATTGCTAGTGCTCTGTGTTGTCATTAATTGAGTTGTGGGCTTGTTGGGCCCGAACCCATTTATGTCAGAGGCTAAGTTGGACCTAATGGGTCACACAATAACACCTTGTAGTCATGATGAACTAGCTTTAAAGGTATTGGGCCTAATAATGGTTGTTAGCCCAAAAAGCTGTTTGGAAGCTCACCTGATGGGAAGAGGGCACATGGATCATAGTAATGGGCTTGGATGGTCCAAGACATTACTATTTAATTTAATTAGTTAAATTAATTATCAAACATTTAAATTTTGAATTTTGAATTTGAATTTTGAATTTTGAGTTTGGAATTTGAAATTTGAAATTTGAATTTTGAAATTGGATTTTGAAATTTAAATTTTATATTTGAAATTTGAATTTTGAATTTGAATTTTGAATTTGAATTTTGAATTTAAATGTTTGAACATTTGAATTCAAGTGTTTGAATTCGACTTTGAATTGAATATGAAAAGTTGTTTCATAACAAAAGGATAAGATGAGATCTTGTTGGAACAAATCCCCTGCATCAAGAAAAGATATTTGATCTCATTCAATGAGGGAGTGGTGCGCCACTTTAGTTGCAAATGAGTGTCATCTTGTCAACTAAATGTGCTCCAATTCTGATTTGGTTGGTTGAGAAAATCAGTGAGTTAGTTGGTTCAAATTTGAATGCAACTACTCAACGTATCTGGACTCAATATGGGACAGAGTAAGCCGTGTAAGTGAGTGGTCATATGATGACCATTAGGTCAGAATCATGAAAGGATAAGGACCTAATCTCATAAGGATTCAAAGTGAGAGTTGTTGGCAATTTTGAATTGCAACAAATCCTCCTTATGCGCACAACTTGAGGGATTTTTCAAGTGAGGAAAATCTTCTCATTCTCTCCCTACTAAACAACCACTTATGCGCACAAAGGGTTAAGTTTTCCTCCTTAGGGTTTTCACAAAAACCTAGCCTATTCTCCTCATCTTTTGCGCCACACTCTAGTAAAGTTTTCATGTTGAAGACTTCACTTTTCTAAACACTAAACCTAGCCTCCATCTTCACCTATTGAGCGCATAGCAAGCCTTACTGTGGTGGTCATCTGGTGGCTTTCAAGAAGGCGTTCTTGCATCATTGACGAAGTGTGGTGTGGATCAACGTTAGAGGGTTTGAACCCTTCAAACCTGACAAGTGATCTCCAACTGACGATCAGATCGTAAACAAGGTAACATCATGCTGTCTTAAATCATGAAAATTGTTTGCATGTGTGTTTTCCGCTTTGAGAATTTTTGTTTTCATCCTCACATGCCATCGGCCTTCAAGGTTATTTTCGGTCATATAGAAGACAGAATGATCGGCTTTACTTCTGGTTAAGCCAAAGGATTGAACAACAGAACTAAAGCAACTAAACCAAGTCCGAGGAGACTACTTCAGGGCATATAAAGATTTACGATCTTCCAAAAAAAAAAAAAAAAAAAAAAAAATTTAAGAAGCTTACATACCATTCCAGAATTCTCTCCTTGAGCTACAAAACCTGGTGATTGCTCCATATATACTTCCTCTTCCAAGTCACCATGTAAGAATGAATTTTTGATATCAAGTTGTAGAAGAGGCCATTGATGAATGGCAGCAAGTGCAAGAAATAGGCGAACAGATGCCATCTTGGCAACAGGAGAAAAAGTACCCCCATAGTCAAGACCAAATATTTGAGTGTATCCCTTGGCCACCAAACGAGCTTTGAGGCGATCAACAGTCCCATCAGGACCAACTTTGACAGTGAATACCCATCGACAACCGATAACTGACTTTCCAGGAGGAGCACGAATAAGATCCCATGTGCCATTGGAGTGAAGTGCTTGCATTTCATCAATCATCGTCTGACGCCAACCTGGATGAGATAGTGCTTCACCTGCGGTTTTAGGAATTGAAACAGACGAAATACTAGAAACAAAAGTAAAATGTGGTGAAGAAAGTCTATCATATCTCAAGAAACTATAAAGTGGAAGAGGGTTACGAGTGGATCGAATACCTTTGCGAAAGGCAATGGGAGTAGTCTCTGATGGAGGATCCGGAGGGGAAGAGTCGACAGCGGTAGGCGGTGAGTCAGTAAGGGTCAAATCCGCTAGAAGCGCAGTCTGACGACGCTGATAGGAGAGAAAAGGACGGTCCTCAGGGATGGAGGCAAGGGGCCGCTCCTCCAGGATAGAGCCTCCTGCAACTAGTAAAGACAAATCAAGACAAGGAACAGAAAGAACTTGATCAACTTGTATTATCTGAGACGGAATAGAATGAAAAGGTTGTTGATCAAGGAAAGTGATATCAGCCGAGACAATATACGCTTGAAATCAGGAGAGTAGCAACGATACCCCTTTTGAAAACGAGTATATCCAAGGAAAATACACTTGAAGGCTTTGGATGTTAATTTATCTTTTCCTAGAGTAAGATCATGAACAAAGCAGGTACATCCAAATACATGTGGAGGTAGAAGATAGGAAGGTGCTCCTGGAAATAAAACACTGTGGAATTTCATTATTGAGTACGGAAGAAGGCATGCGATTGATGAGAAAGTAAGAGGTGATTATAGCATCTGCCTAAAAACGAAGTTGAACATTCATATGATTTAGTAGGGTACGAGCATTTTCAATCAGATGTCTATTCTTACGTTAGGCCACACCATTTTGTTGTGAAGTGTGTGGACAAGTGGTCTGGTGTAACGTCCCAAGTTTCTCCAAAAAATTAGAAAATTCAAGAGACACATATTCTTTTGTATTATCAATGCACAAGATTTGAATAGAAGCATCAAATTGAGTATTTATCTCAGCATAAAATTTTTGATAAATTGAAAATAATTCAGAACGATTTTTCATTAAATAAACCCAAGTACAACGAGAGAAATCATCAATAAAGGTTACAAAATACTAAAGTCTCAAAACAGACATTGTTCGGCTCGGACTCCAAAAATATCAGAATGAACAATAGAAACTGGAGCATCAGCTCTTTTATTGACTCTATTCGCAAAAGAGGAGCGAGTGTGCTTTCCTTGCTGACAAGACTGACAGGTTAAAGACTTAAGACTGGATAAAAAAGAAATCATATGTTGAAGCTTGGATGACCCAGATGGCTATGAATTAGCTCATGAGACTCTGTGAGAGAACAGGTACTGGAGAAGGTGGTGCAATCAGATAGTAGAGACCTCGTGACTCAATGCCCGCTCAAATCGTCTTCCCCGTACCCGGATCCTGCATAGAAAAAGATTGTTTAGAAAAGGTAACAGTACATGAAAGAGAATGAATCAACTGGCTAACAGAGATTAACTTAAAAGGCTTCCCTAATTCCACGAGCAGGAGCCTTAGCGCCATCAGCCATAACAACTCAAATTCAGAATAATTTTCAACCATAACAACTCACATATCCCTTGAGCCATGGCCCGAAATTCCGCCTCTAAACTTGATCTAGTAACCATATTTTGCTTTTTACTTCTCCATGTTATTAAATTTCGACATAGAAACATACAATAGCCCGAAGTAGATCGTCTGTCAGTCACAGATCCAGCATAATCAGTATCTGTATAAACCTCTAAGGAGAGGTTTCCTCCTCTCTGGAACAATAGTCCTTTGCCTGGTGTGCCTGTCAGGTATTGAAGAATCTTGTTCACAACTCGCAAGTGTTTCTCCCTTGGATCATGCATGAATTGACTAACAACACTAACTGCATAAGCTAGGTCAAGTCTAGTATGAGCTAGATATATCAATCTTCCCACTATTCGTTGATACTGTCATTTGTCAATTGGAAGACTCAGTTTCACTTCCTAGTCTGTGATTCTGCTCAATCGGAGTACTAGAAGGTTTGCACCCGAGTTTTCCTGCTTCTTTAAGGAGGTCAAGAACATACTTTCTTTGACAAATAAAAATGCCTTGTTTTGAATGAACAACTTCTATCCCAATCAAATATCTCAGATTGCCAAGATTTTTAACTTCAAATTCAGCAGTCAGTCTTTTCCTCAAAGCACATTTCTCATCTATATCATCTCCTATTATAATCATATCATCAACATAAACTAGAAGGATAGTGATCTTACCTTCTTGAGAATGTTTAAAGAAAAGGGTATGATCTCCTTGACTTTGCTTGTATCCCATTGAAAGCATAACTTTGGTAAATCTTCCAAACCAAGCACGCGAGGATTGTTTCAAGCCAAACAACGCCTTCTTCAATCTGCAAACTTTATTATCTCCATTTGTAGAGTTAAATCCTGGTGGGATCTCCATGTAAACTTCTTCTAATTCGTCGTTGAGGAAGGCATTTTTCACATCAAATTGTTTCAAATCCCAATTAAAATGAGCATCAAGAGATAATAAAATTCTTACAATATTCATTTTGGCCATTGGAGCAAATGTTTCTTCATAGTCAATACCATAGGTCTGTGTGAACCCCTTGGCTACCAGACGAGCTTCATATCTCTCAAGAGTCCCATTAGAATTATACTTTGGAGTATGCACCCATCTGCACCCTACAGCCTTTTTTCCATTTGGTCTGTCAACAACTTCCCATGTATTATTCTTCTCCAACGCATTCATCTCATCCTGCATGACTTGAACCCAATTATCATCCTTTAATGCTTCATGTACTGATTTCGGGATTGAAATGGAGTCAAGTTCTGTAATAAAACTTCTATGCTGCATAGAGAGATTCTTAGAGGAAACAAAATGAGAAATAGGATGTTGGGTACAAGATCTTTTCCCTTTCCTTACAGAAATGGGTAAGTCATCAGAATTAATATCAAGCTCAGGAACAAAAGAATGAGTGTATTCAGTACTTACTAGTGGTTCAGGCGATTGCTATTGCTATTGCTATTGCTGGTGGAGCATTGTGGGTTGTTTCTTCCTTTGTTACACTTCTGCCTTATCTTTCATCAAAAATATCCATGTTATCCGAGTATAATCATCAATAAAAGAGACAAACAATTTACCACCAGAAACATTAGGGACTTTGGAAGGGCCCCAAACATCAGAATGAATAATAGTAGATGGTTCAATACTTTTTATTTCACTAGAAGGAAAGGATACACGATGATATTTTGCAAACTGACAGACATCACAATTAAAAGACTCAACAGACTGAGGCATAAACAAAGACAGAAACATAGACTTAAGTAAACTAAAAGGAGGATGACCAAAACGCTTACGATAAAGCCAAATAAGAGAATCTGAAGTAGATTGATGAGTCATCAAAGTCTGATCCTTGGTACCTTCTGCAGCAAAGTCTGGAGTCAGATAATACAACCCATCCTGCTCCTTAACAACCCCAATCGTCTTCCCCATGGTGAGATCCTGAAAAACACAATGAGTAGGGAAAAAGGTTACAGTGCAATTCAAATTTGTAGTAAGCTTATGAATAGAAAGGAGATTGGTAGAAAGTTGGGGAACATGGAGAGCATTCTTGACACACAAGGAGGATTGGATTTTAATGTTACCAGAACCTGCAGCTGATGTATGTGATCCATCAGCTACGGCTATAGTACGGATACCAACAGTAGGATTATAAGACAGAAAAGGGTCAGTGCAGCAAGTCATATGATCAATAGCACCAGAATCCACAATCCATGAAGTTTTGAAATCAGTACAAGAAGCAATAAAAGAATGAGTGCATGAGTTCTTACCAGTCATAGCCAAAGAACCAGTACCAGAAGGCTTATTGACAGATTCAAATACGGACCTAAGTCGTTCCAATTCCTCACGACGAATAGTAATAAACTCACTGACCATCTGTGAGGTCTCATTAACAGGAGAAATGTCTGAGGGGGCAAAGAAGGATTGACCACGTGGGGTTGACTTACCAAACTTCTCCTTAACCTGTTGCTTTCCATGAAGACGGTAACAAACCTCTTTTGTGTGACCTGGTCTTTTACAATAGTTACACCAACGCCCCTCTTTACTAGGCTTAGGAGGAAAACACCTTGGTGGTGGCTTAGCTACGACCATAGCAAATCCGTCAATGGCCTCAGAATAAGAAGGAGTTGGAGTAGTAACTTTAGATGAGAGCATAATAGATCCTTCAGACACTTTGGTATCCATCATGACAGTCCTGCGACTTTCTTCACCCCTGACAGTGTGAAAAACTTCAGAAAGAAGGGGTAATTTTTCCTTACCAAGAATTTGAACCCGAATAGGGTCATACTCTGAGTTGAGCCCACAAAGAAAGTCAAAATTCCGACTTCTTTCAATAAAGGTGGCCAGAGTGGCTGCATCCTTGCTACACTCCATCTTCAAGCTTTGGTATTGATCAAGCTCAGTCCACAGTGCATTCAAAATGCCATAGTACTCTATCACAAAGGAAGAGCCTTATTTGGTAGAAAAAATCTTATTCCTATGATCATAGCAGGTGGCAACATCTTGCTTCATTGAGTAAGTCTGTCTAAAAACATTCCAGATCTCAAGAGCAGTAGGTAAGAACATGCAATGTTGACTAACCTCAGGAGTCATAGAGTTTCATAGCCACGTCATATAATAAGAGAGTTTTCATCATCGAATCAGCAAATTTTGGATCTGTTTTGACAGGAACAGGTCCTTCAAGAAGAGTAATTTTACGACGCCCTTTAAGGATGGTACGAACAAGCTAGGACCATTGCAAATAATTCTTCCCATTAAGACAGTAATTCTGATGAAGAGGAGGAAGGTCATTTGGAGAAAGAATAGCCATCAAGCATGTACCAGATGATTGTCTGGTTTGAGTATCTTCAACGTCCAACATAATCAGGGCTTGAAAAAAAATTCCCAGTGGCCGGTAGCGACAAATTTCTCTTCTGTTTTTTTTTTTCGATGAACAGTGCGCGTGAACAGTACCCCGTGAACAGTGCGCGTGAACATTAGCGATGAATAGTACCGGTGAACAGCGCGTGTGAACAGTAGCGATTAAAAGTACCGTGAACAGTAGCGATGAACAGTACCGTGACCAGTTTTTTTTTTTTTTTTTTTTTTTGGAGTTGTTCCGACCGTCTAATGAAAAAAAAATCTTCGTAGAAAGATAGATCTGAGAAAATGGAGTGAAACAAGGGACTTCACGGTCCAAAAAAGTCCCCGGAAATTTTTTTCCGGCGGCGGCGGCGAGAGGCAAGTAAGGTTTGGTTTTTTAAAGGCGGTGATTTGCGGAAGCAGAGCCCTCAGAATCGAGAGCTCTGATACCAACTAGAAAAGAGGTTTTGTATATAATTGAATTGTATAAAATCTATACAAGAGCTCTCTATATAAAGAGTACTGAAAGACCTAATGGGCTAAGCCCAAAATACACTTCTAGAGTATTCTAGCTGTTACAAATAAATAGATAAAATATTGATTCTAATATTTACAACAGTAATAGATTACTTGTTGTGACAGTGGAGTAATCTGATACTTTTCGTGTTGTAATCGATTCCTCATGTATTGGAAGGCCTAAATCCACTTCTAATGAGTTGTTGTGCCTTGATTAATGCTAAAGGACAATAGGGAGGTTAGCATTACTCTTCCCAACATAATTTGATGTCTTAAAGTGATTGATCATTGTTTATAGTTTGGTAAAAGCTTAAGTCACATAAATGTGAGATATTTAAGTGAAAGTGTGTATGATTTTGAGTAAGGAAGAAAAAATATATATTGCAAAACGTAAGGATGGAAAAAATTAGTTCACATTTGTACCTAATTGTAATTGTGATATTTACAGGTGTAGTTTCCGCTTTAGTAATTAGTTATGCTGCACTTAATAACATATGTAGTGTTAATACAATGGTCATGAACAAGATGTTACAAAGATCAAGTTTAATTGCGAAACTAAAGTCCCTTACATTAACCAGACCAGACATTTCCTTTGGAATCAATGTGGTAAGCCTTGATCATGGGAATGTAGTGATACAAATCTTATGATATATTAAAAATGCTCCAAGTCAAGGATTGTCGTATGAAGACAAATGTAATGCTCAAATATGGAGTATTTGATTTTGATTGGGCTTGTTCACCTGTTGATAGGAAATCTACTTCAGAATATTGTGTCTTTATTGATGGTAAAAGCAAGAAGCAAAACATGGCTGCACGGGCCAATGCAGAAGCCGAGTATAGAGCCATGCCAAAGGTTAGTTGCGAACTTATATGAGTGAAACATTTACTTTGTGAGTTGAAGTTTGGAATTATTGATCATATGAAGCTATACTATCATAATCAAATTGCTTTACATACTTCATCAAATATGGCCTTCCATGAGAGGACCAAGTATATAAAAATCGATACTCAATTTAATAGCAAGAAAGTTCTCTCCGAGAAAATCACCACTGCATTTGTTAATTTTAGTAATTAGCTTGTTGATATTCTTACAAAGTCATTGCAGGAATCTCAAATTGTAAAGAACCAACTCAACCCAAAAACTTAAGTTGTTGGGTGAGACTACATTAATGGTTTTATATATCTCAACACGCCCCCTCACACGAGAGCCCACTGGGCTTGAAGGGTGGACAATGCACAGGCCCACCTACCTGTGCGAAGAAAGAAATTCCACTAGAAATAAAGTGGGGGGCGATGAGGATTGAACCCGGTACACCGAGGCTTTGATACCATGTAAAGAACCAATTTAACCCAAAAGCTTAAGCTGTTGGGTGAGGCTACATTAATGGTTTTATATATCTCAACAAATCAATTTTATTTGCAACAAACTTGATGCATATGATTTCAATGCTCGAGAAAGTATCTACTATTTAGTATTTAGTTAAATACTTCGCATATCTCCTATTTAGGGTATGCTACATTGTAAATAATTAGAATTTGATATATATTATATTATTTTTCTTAATTTCCTTATTTTCCTAACTTTCCAAATATTAGAGATTGTAAATCCTGCATTAAAAAAAGGTTTTGAATAGGATTCCCTCAAACAATTCAGAAATCTCTTTTCTGCAATCTAAAATTACAAAGTAAAACTTCGAGCCATCTTAACAAAATACCAAAAAATACATAAATGTAAACTCAATGATAGTATCAATGCCATGCAAAAATTCGAAGTTTCTTCTCACTTGGCTTCAAATTTGAAAGTTATAATTAATTTTCAGCAGATATTTCACTGAAAATAGTAGTTGCAACCTTTTATCTACGGCCCTGTAAACTTTTCAAATGTAGTGTTAATCAATTCAGTCTCACCTTTCTGGTATACAACATATAGATAATTCTTCAAAAGGGGTCATTTTGAAGTGAGGGAGGATGAGTTAAAAGAGCTTGGAATATTACTCAATTTATATAAATTTCCAACTTACTTCATGCCATCACTCCACACTATGCATACAAGATTTGACTGCCATAAATAGAGTTTAGACGAAACCAGAAAGCAGAGCATTGTTTTTGCTTACCGCATGCATGAACCTTTTACAAATTTGCCTTCAAGAGAAGGAAATATGCTTCGTTTCCCATTCCGCCTCCATATGCATAACCGACTACCAATTAGACCAACAATCTACAAATAAATATTTTAAGAGACTTTAGTTATAAAGCATGCAAAACTTAAGCAAGCTAGCAAATTTGACAAACTTTAATTGACATAACACTTTTTTGGACTCCATGTGTCACGTGTTGAGTGGAGTCCAAAACAGATTCATTCTCTAGGCTTGTAACAATTTCATTAAGACCAAATTAAATAAGCTTAAATGAGTAACAATTAAGAATTAAAATTAAAATAGTGAAACTACATAAAATAAGATTTTTACCAGCCAGCACATAGTTACTTTTATTGTCCGTCACCACTCAAACATAGACCCCAATGGACAATTCACCAAGAAATTTATCAAGGATCTTTTCTTCTTATTCATCCATGCATCCAATATAATAGAACATCCATAGTTCACTTGTGGTCCTTCAACAACTCCTTCGTGTACTCCAATTCCTTTTTAAGGAGTGGAACTATCATCTCACGAAAACATGGAACTTTTAGGTGTGGACCATAGTTTCAAATAGCTTCAACCGTCACTTGAAGCTTCTTGAATGAAGAACGTTAAAAATTACTCTGTTCCTACAAAAACACCAGCTATTTACTTAATAGTTTTAGCCCTTGCTTCTTTACCATATGTATCATTTATGCTTGTTTTCCTCAGGCATATTAATTGTAGGCTATAGTGTCGCAAGCATTGCGTCGCGGCATCTGGCAGGTATGCAATAGCCGTTGGATAGCGTTTTCAAGTTTTTCATATCGCGGCCTGTAAAAAACCAATTTAACCCAAAAGCTTAAGCTATTAAGTGAAGGCCCATCAATGGTTTATATATTTCTCTAACGCGCCCCCTCACAAAAGAGCCAACTAGGCATGAAGGGTGGATAATACACAAGCCCACTTACCTGTGCTAAGAAATTTCACAAGAGAAAGTGGAGGATGGTGTGGATTGAACCCGTGATACCGAGACTCTGATACTATGTAAAGAACCATATCAACCAAAAAGCTTAAGCTATTAAGTGAAGGCCCATCAATAATTTATATACTTATCTAACACGGCCATTATCCCGACCAACATTGCGGGGAATAACAACTGTCACAGCCACTCCTATGAAGAGTGGGTAAAAACCTGTGGGGAATAATATCTATCTCTAAGCCTTGTTTGTTTTTCGGCCAAACCATGTACATTGTTTTCCAATCAAGCCTTGTACTTTGTTTTCCGAACAAGTTCTATTTTATGGCCAAGCCTTACTCATTTTTGTGCTTGTCAGTCTTTATCATGTTATGCACTGCACCAAAATCTACTTTTTTTCTTCTTTATATTTCTAGTTTTGGTAGTCATCCACTCAACATAGGCTTTGGTAATTGTCATGGCATCATTCCGCTAGACACAAAGAACAACTCCACCAAACACCTCAGCCTCAGTCTTTTCTTGTTCTTTGGCAAAATGCACTGGCGACAATATTGACATGGCATGATAGTGAAATAGCTTGAGAAATATTAACAACCGAGGAAATGTCAAATGCGATTTTTGTGGCAAAACTACACCTGCCGGCATTATAAGAGCCAATAGTCACTAAATGGAAGTGAGAGGAGGCATGAATACTTGTAAGAAGACCTCGTCCAAAATTAAGAAAATAGTCTAGGATGTCTAAGAGAAGAAAAAGGTTGAAAAGGACACGTAGATGGTTGAGTTATAGGAAGATGATGATGAGGAAGACGAGGTTCAAGAAATTCCAAATCCCGACTTCTTTTAAACCATGTCAGATTCATCATCCATTACATGCAACAGGCCATTATTGAAAGCCTAAGATCTTTAATAGCAATCAAAGAATTGATTTTGACCTAAAAGCAATGGAGGGACAATATAAGTGTATTGAGATGCCGAGTGCAAATAAAAAAGGGCTAGATAAGACTTGAAATGAGTTGTCAATATATAGCAGAGTTGGAAGCATGTTTGGTTTGAAGGTGGCTATAAGACAAAGGATAGCTCTTGCTACGTAAAATGCATCTTTTTGATAACTTTAACTACATGACAATTCATATAAATAGTATTGCCAATAAGTTATTGCATTACAATTGAGTGGTTGAGGATGTACGAATCACATACTCCAAATTTGCAAAAACTTGTCATTGAAGTGTCGAGATTGACTAGTAGTTCATTAATTATTCAGTACTTTTGAGAATGTTAGTAAAGGTTAAATGATTATATTTTATATAGTTTCAAGGAGTGATTATTATACTAAGAATTCTTATTGTAAATTATAAAATTAATTCTAAAAAGAGAAGTAGGCTTAAGCATCAAAAGTTGCAAGACTTAGTGTTTAATTAATATAACCAAGCAATTAAACAACGTTTTGACAATCGTGTTTGTAAAGAATCAATTCAACACAAAATCTTAAGTTGTTTGGTGAGGACTTTTTTAATGGTTTATATTTTCTCTAACACACGCCCTTTGGGCTCAAAGTGTGGATATTACATAGATCTAATTTTTGGTTTACCTTGTACTTATTTAATTCCACTAGAAAGTGAGGGGCGGTGAGGATCGAATTCGTGACCTCGTGGTCACTGAAGTTCTGATGCCACATGTTGGGCCTGCAGGGAGAGCTTGTGATAGGGGGAGACCGCCAACCATGAACTAAGTGAGTAGCAACATTAAGTAGCCTTGGAACACCACAATCAAACCCAAAACCTTAAGGCATTAGGTGCATAGGTTCTTCCACTTATATGGTGCTCACTTAGTCCTTTTTCAACCAATGTGAGACTACATTCAATCATTAACAATTGGATTCCTCAACATCTCCCCCTCAAGTGTGAGTTTTAGGCCCACATATCCCCCCGATCACCACAGGCCGACCAATCCCACCATTGGCTCTAAATTGTTTCTTTACTATTAGAATTTTATAATGGAAGGAAGATGAGAGAGAATGAGAGAAACGAGAGAGAGAGAGATTTGAGAAATCATCTTTCTTATTAACAAAAA
Source organism: Gastrolobium villosum (assembly GCA_032173675.1). Lineage (NCBI taxonomy): Eukaryota > Viridiplantae > Streptophyta > Magnoliopsida > Fabales > Fabaceae > Gastrolobium > Gastrolobium villosum. Next base: position 59,560 of record JAVKPL010000879.1, read on the forward strand.
ACTCAGAGAATGAATCGATACAAAGAGAGAGTAGGAAACATTATATATAGACTAAAGCTAACTGAGTTGCTGACTCAGCAACTCTAACAGTTCAGTAACTACCCTATAACAAACTAACAGCTGGAACAGCTTGCACAACAGTAAGGGATCAGCTAAGTCTGGTACAACCAAGATAAGCTACAACCAGAATTAAGATCTTCTAATACTCCCCCGCAAGCTCAGCAGTGTTGGAGAGATGGAACAGAATCCAGGACTCTGAGCTTGGTTCGGAAATCAACAAAGGATGGTGAAGGCAAAGGGTTGGTAAATGTATCTGCCAATTGATCCATGGCAGGTATATGTGAAACCTGTATATCCTTAGCCACAACCTTTTCACGAAGAAAATGTAAATCCAACTCAAGATGCTTGGTGCGGCATGTAATATTGGATTATGAGCTATTGCTACAGCATTGAGGTTGTCACACAGGATATGAGGAATAGCAAGAGACAGCTGCAGCTCCTGAAAAAGGGACTTGATCCATATATTTCTGCACAAACTAGAGCCATGCTTCTATATTCAGCTTCAGCAGTGGATCTGGCTACAAGGGACTGCTTTTTGGACCACCAAGATATGAGATTGGAACCCAAAAAGATACAGGCACCAGAAGTTGACCTTCGATCATTAGGGTCAGCCCCCCAATCAGCATCACAGAATGCTGTGAGAGGAAATGAGCCAGAGACAGATTTGACTGGCTGAAAGTGGAGTCCAAAAGAGATAGTGCCTTGAAGATATCTCAAAATACGCTTGTAATAGTAACATACTGCAAGGCACCAACAACTGATCTATACAGATGAGGATCTTCGAAGAAATTGGAGCCAAACTTAGTGAGCTTGCTACTGGAGGGCATAGGTGTGGAAAGAGGCTTTGCTTCAATCATGTTAACTCTAGAGAGAAGATCTTTTATGTACTTGGACTGAGAAAGAGAGAGATGACCAGAAGACCTTTTGACCTCAGGCAAAGATAGAGTTATGTTGTGCAACAAACTGTTGTATAAAGGGAACACTGTTACCGGTCAAAATGATATCATCCACATAGACTAGCATATAAATTCTCAAGTTGCCAGCCTTATATATGAACAAGGAGGGATCACATCTGCTTGCATGGAAACCAAAAGACAGAACAGAGGATTTTAGCTTGTCAAACCAAGCCCTTGGTGCTTGCTTAAGTCCATAAAGGGACTTATGAAGTTTGCAAACCAATGATTTATCTCTAGATTCAAAACCCGCAGGTTGAACCATATAGACCTCTTCCTCAAGATCACCATTGAGGAAGGCATTGTTAATGTCAAGTTGTCGTAAAGGACACTGAAATGTAAGTGCAATAGCAAGAACAGCCCAAACAGTGACTCGTTTAATGACAGGAGAGAAAGTTTCATTATAATCAAAACCTGGTCGTTGGTGAAAACCCTTTGCAACCAGTCTAGCTTTGTATTTGTTGATAGTGCCATCATGATTTTCTTTTACCTTAAACACCCACTTGCATCCTATAGCTTTCCTGCCAAGTGGTAAAGGAACAAGAGACCAAGTATGGTTATGTTGCAAGGCCTCAAACTCAGATTGCATTGCCTTGAGCCAGTTGGGACTGGTTAAGGCTTGCTTAACAGATGTGGGCTCAGTGTGAGTCAGTAGTACAAGGTTTCTGGCAAAAGTTTTGGACCGTGTGTTAATGGAATGGGTAGGAGACAACGAGCTGAAAGAGGTTGTAGGTGCATATTCAGAATGAGAGGACTCAGGACTAGATGATGATGAAGGTAACAAGGTATGACTAGAAGAGTGACCAGATCGGACAGTACTGTCTACAGGTGACAAATCTGTAGGAGAAGATATTGGAGTGTTAGGTGAGACATTTATGTTGGAGTCAGTATGCAAATGGGTGGTGGGTGAGGTATCAGAATTTGGAGACATGTGAGTGTTAGGTGAGATATCAGTGTGTGATATAATGGTAGGAGTAGTTGGAGTAGGTGGCATATGAGTGGATGGAGGACGTGTGTTGGTTTGAATAACTGGTGATATGTGGGGTAAAGGAATAGGTACGGTTATAGGTAATTGTGAGGTAGGATAAGACTTATTGCTAAACCATTCCTTAGAGGGAAACCTGTATTCATGGAATAAGACATCTTTGGAAATGTAGATTTTATCTTCAGGGCTTAAACATATGTACCCCTTGTGATTAGATGAATAGCCAAGAAAAATGCATTCTCTTGATCTAAACTCAAGTTTGTGTCTGTTGTATGGTCTAAGAAAAGGGAAGCAAGCACAACCAAAAGTCCTAAGAAAATTGTATTCGGGTTGTTGATTGTAGAGTTTGGTGTGAGGGATTTCAAAATTAATGGCAGCTGAGGGAAGCCTATTAATAAGGTACACAGAGGTTGTGAATGCATAGTCCCAATATTTCATGGGTAAGGATGAATGGGATAAAAGAGCAAGGCCAGTTTCCACAATGTGTCTATGTTTTCTTTCAACAACACCATTTTGGTGATGTGTATGAGGGCAAGTGATCCTATGTGCTATTCCATGTGATTTGAGAAACTGAGATAAGACTCTAAACTCACCACCCCAATCTGTTTGGATAGCTTTTAGAGGTAGTTGAAACTGATTTATTATCATGGCATGGAATTGTTGGAACACATTAAAAGCATCTGACTTCTGTTTTAATGGATAAAGCCATATGTATCTTGTATGGGCATCAACAAAGGAAATGTAATACAGGTTACCAAGGGTGGATTTTATAGGTGAAGGTCCCCATAGGTCACTGTAAACTAGTGAAAATGGCTTCTCATATTCAGTGTTAGAATGTGGAGAGGGCTGTCTGTGAGATTTTGCACAACAACAAGAAGAACAGAATTCTGCCATTTTATTGCTAATGTGTATATTACAAGTTTTAAGAACACTTTTGAGAGAATCTAAATGAGGATGCCCCAAACAGCAGTGCCACAAAGAATACAATGAGTTGGAAGGAGGACAATTACTATCTCCATTTCCAGTAACAGTTTCATGCTACTAACTACAAGTATTACTGCTAGAGTTTACAACATTGACAAATTTATTTGTAAGAGAGGGTAGAGATGAACTTGAAGTGGCATTATTTGAGAGTGGGACAGAGTTCTTTGAAAACTGCAGGTCTGAGAAATGATAGAGACCATCAGTCCCAACAACACCTTGAAGGAGAATTTTATGTGAGTCCTGACATTTTACAAAGCATGTATTAGAATGGAATTCAAAAAACACTGAATTATCCTTAGCAAACTTACTGACACTGATAAGGTTTTTTGTGATTGAAGGCACTAGAAGTAAGTTCTTAAGATGCAAAACAGAGTTAGATTGAAATGGAGATATGAAAGAAGTCCCAATAGCTTTTATAGGCAAACCTTGGCCATTAGCAATTAAAATGTGGTCTGAACCACTGAGTTGATGACCTTGCATGATATTTTGAGATGCACCAGTAATATGACTTGATGCTCCAGAATCAGGTACCCATTCTACTAGAGGAGCAGTGTTGGATTGTTGAGTTGTCATATAAGCTTGAGTTGGATTCTGAGTTCTATTGTACTGATAAGACCTCACAGGTTCAGGTCGTTGTTGAATAAAGAACTGAGGATAGGACGTGTTTTGTGGTGGTGGTAGATTAGGAGTGAAGTTCTCTTCAAACCTATGCCAGCAGTCCCTGACATCGTGACCAAACTTGTAGCGAAGTTGACAATGTACATTTGCCCTGTTTGTACGTCCTCTTCCCCTGTTTTGGCCATTTGGAGTGTTAAATTGCCTGTAATTTTGCTCCTTTGTTCTACTCTGTTTTAGTGATTCAAGAACAGTGTCATCTTCTTCATCAGAAACAACCTTTTGTTGTACCTGAACACGCTGGGTTAGGTTTATTGAAGCTCCTTCAGCCAGTAACTGCTCGTTTTGCTTGACTAGAAGTTGTTCGAAGGCCATAAGTTCTGCTCCTAGATCTGGAACGGAATAAGCCTTTTCGCGACCATGAATCATCATCACAAAGGAGTTGTAATCAGACGGTAGTCCTTCAAGTATTGCCTCTGCATGATCTTCAAAAGATACTGGATTACCGATTGATTTGAGTGAATCACAGATTGTTTTGATCCTTGCAAGATATTCTTTTGTTGTCTTCGTTCCTTTCTTCATCGTCTTCAATTCAGATCTCAATTTTCTGGCTCGCGACTTCATCACTCCATGGAATAACTTGTGTATGTTCTCCCATGCTTCAAACGAATGTTTCACTGGAAGAATATCATTCACCACTGATTCTGAGATGGTAGAAAGTAACCAATTCAGAAGCATTTGATCTTGCATTAACCATTCAGAATATGCTTAGCTGAAGGTGTTGCTTTCTCGATCTTCTTCTGATTCAAACTTCAAAGGGACTTTTGGATTTACTAAGAATCGTTGTAGCTGGTGAGATGTGATGATTGGCTCCACTATTTGATTCCAGAAGAGGTAATTATCTTCTGTCAGTCTTGCAGAAACTTGAAAATTAAAAAGTGCAGAAGGATTTTTCTGCTCCATAGCTATAGATCTAGAAGCTGATTTGCTTGTAGGTGTTGTACTAGCGTCTGCGTTAGATGCGGAAGACATGATTGGAGGCTCTTCAATGGTTCAGGCCTTTGGATAGGGCTCTGATACCATATTAGAATTTGATAATGGAAGGAAGATGAGAGAGAATGAGAGAAACGAGAGAGAGAGATCTGAGAAATCATCTTTCTTATTAACAAAAAACTCAGAGTATGAATCGATACAAAGAGAGAGAGTAGGAAACATTATATATAGACTAAAGTTAACTGAGTTGCTGACTCAGCAACTCTAGCAGTTCAGTAACTACCCTATAACAAACTAACAGCTGGAACATCTTGCACAACAGTAAGGGATCAGCTAAGTCTGGTACAACCAAGATAAGCTACAACCAGAATTAATATCTTCTAATATTTACATGGTATCATAGCCTCGGTATCACAGGTTTGATCCTCATCGTTCCCCATTTTCTCTGTGAAATTTCTTAGCTCAAGTAAGTTGGGCCTGATGCATCATCCACCCTTCAAGCCCAATGGACTCTCGTGTAAGGAGAAAACCATTAATGTAGTCTCACCTACCAGCTTAAGCTTTTGGGTTAAATTGGTTCTTTACAATGATGTTATTGATCTCATTCTCCTAAATGACTTTAATGACACTAATAAGAGATTGGTGGGAGAAATGGGAGGATATTGTGAAGCTGCTAAATATGAGTTCGTTTTTTATAATGATACCTTGACTTGGGGAGCTATCGTACATGTGATTGCAGCATGTGTGCTTTTAACATACACTAGGCCGCAAACAAGATTGGAAAAGAAAACTACTACTATGCCTTCAAGCTCTAAGGGAAAGAAAAGAGCAAAGAATTTATAATGAAGAAAGAAGGTTGTGATGAAGAAGCTGAAGAGGAGCACAAAGAGATCTACAAAATCATTACTAGTGAAATTGATGATGGTAAAGAAGACATGTGTCAATGGTATATATATATATATATATATATATATATATATATATATGTGTGTGTGTGTGTGTGTGTGTAGTATAACAACATGAAGATATCGAGGATGATGGTTTCAAGAGGAATGATATCGATGGCAAAGAATTTTTAATGGTTTATATTATTCTCAATATGAAGATATTGAGGATGATGATTTTGATTGAGGAAAAACTTGTATTTGAATTTGAAAGTGACAATGTTTAGTTCTTTTGTGTTCTTGACTTTTGTTGTTATTGACTTGTGTATTTGGCTTAAGAAAATGAAAAGAGATAGAAAATCGTGTGAAGCTATTGTATTCAAATCTAAGATTCTGTAAAGAACCTTGGGATACACCACGCCAAAAGTTAGCTCAAAGGGTGGGAGTGCCCAAGGCCTTATAAACTCCACATTAGTTGCTCATACAACCAATGTGAGACTATATACCTCAACACACCCCCTCACGCAAGATCCCTTTGGGCTAGAAGCGTGGATATTGCACAGGCCCAATTTTTGGTTTACCTTTTTGTGCTTTTTATTTTAATTCCACTTTAAAGTGGGGGGCGGTGAGGATCGAACACTTGCTCTGATACCATGTAAAGAACCTTGGGATATAAACTTCACATTAGTTGCTCATACAACTAATGTGAGACTATATACCTCAACAGATTCAAAGTTACAAAGAAATGTAGTACAGGCTCTATATATAGAGCTGAGAATGGCTTAGAGATGAGTCAGCAAAGTCTAACAGAAAGTTAATCATATTAAACATATTACAACTAAATAACAGAAACGGAAGCTATAATCCACTACATCCAAGACTACAATATAGCACTGAACTTAGAGTAAATCAGTAAACACAAAAGCCCACAGGGTCTACTAATAAAGTTATGCTAATATGGTATCAGTGCTGAGAGTGACAGAGATAAGTCAGCAAAGTCTAACAAAAAGCTAAATAGATTACAACTGACTAACAAAAACAGAAGCTATAATCCACTACAACCAAGAATACAATATAACACTGAACTTGAGTAAATCAGCACTGAGCCTACTAATAAAGTTACGCTAATGTTAATCATGATAGATCTTTAAATTTGTTTTCTTTAGCATTTATATATGTTTAGTATAACTCATTCAACTTTTATCTATAGGCTATCCGCATTTATTTTCATTGTCCAAGATTGATTACTATGTTGTATATGTGCATTTTTATTTTTATATTATTTATAATTTCTATTTATTTATAAATGTGCAATTGAACCGATGGCCTAGAGACCCAGTACCATGACCGGGTTATCTCCAATCTGCTTTTAAATGCAAGGTAATAAAGACAATAATAGTATGTCATTCAATTCAAGTCTTACATGAGAACAAAACATGAGCGAAAATTTTACAGTAATTAAGGTTTTCACTCCCAATAAAAGCTTTGAACTATATTTTAAACAGGAGGTATCATACTGATAGTGTAGAATTTCTTTTTCGGTGGGCAAAATTAATCCATAAAACATTCATTCAATCACTTCACCTTGCTCTCATCAAAATCAAAGTCAATAAGAGGGAATATATCTGGTATCAAGTACTCTTCCATGCATTTGTAGTTGTCTAATGACCAGAGACGAATAACCTATCATAATGCAATAAAATAGTTAGTTCAACAAGGACAAACCTAGTTGGAAACAATACCATACCAAAAACATGAAAAATAAAAGAGCAATAAAAGGTAGATAAACTAACATAAAATTATGCCGTTTTCATGGATAAAGATGCTTGATTTAGACACAGGATACATAGTCCAGTACGCAGGATGCATACACTTGCAATACCAGAAAAAGAACAAAAAAGCATTTTACAAATTTAAAGAAACTAATGATGATGATTTCTCCAGCCACCAAGGAATGGGCAATAGAAACATGAACTCAGGAAATTGCTTTAAATCCTTAGCAAGGTAGTTATGAACCCTTGAAAAATTTAGGTTTTTCATGTTCAACCAAAATAAATCACTGCAAAATTCTTACAAAATCTCTTCCATTTTCAGCCTTGAAATTCTTCTTGAGACCATCACCCAACCCCCACCCCCCCCCCCTTTTTTTTCTTTTCCCTACATACACCCCTTTGGAAAAAGAGAGAGATAACAAGGTTTACAATTTCATCACCAAACTTCACATACGCAGAACCCAGAGTACAGATCAAGAGGAAGTGTAATATGTCTCCCAAATGATATTCAATGATAAAACTATATGAATGCCAAACTATATCCCACTTCCCTTGATAACCATAAAGAAAGCTACAAATAGCCTAAATAAATTCAACCTGCAAACAATTAAAAGTACTCAGACATCATGGTAGTCAATCACAGCGCAATAGTGCCGCAACCCACCCTGGTTGCGCTTCGCGGTGCCTCTCTGCAACAATACATGCAATTCCGCATCTAGTACCTTTTCGGAGAGCAATAGGCACATCTAGGTTGGCTGTATCAGTGTTGCTGGAACTAAGACTCGAGTCAGAATCCTGGCAGTCTAGAGGCTCCTGAGGTGATCCTCGCCTGCTGTAAAACTTTCCCCATTTCCTGGGAGGATCTCCATTATCTGACACATTAACTCCCTCTGTCTTTTGCATAATGACTCCCCCTGTCTCCAACGACAAAGGCAAAACAACAGAATCATTTGGTTTCCAAGACTTAACTTCATCAACCCCAATAGACTCCCCCTGAAGAGAAGTCGAAGGAAAAAAAAGATTGTCTCTCATCAAATGTGACATCCATAGAAACAAAGACCTTTTGAAGTGAAGATGAGTAACACTTGTAGCCCTTTTGGTTAGGAGGATATCCCATGAAGACACATTTAATGGACTTAGGATCGAGCTTGGACCTATGATGGGGAGGAACATGTACAAAAGCCACACAGTCAAACAACTTGGGAGGAAGGGAAGAATGAGTCCGGAAAGAAGGAAATGTGTGGTTAAGACAAGATAAAGGAGATTGAAAATCTAGTACACGAGAAGGCATCCGATTGATGGGGTATGCTGCAGTCAAGACAGCTTCCCCCCACAAATATTTAGGGACATGCATGGTAAACATAAGAGCTCGAGCAACTTCAAGGAGATGTCTATTTTTTTCTTTCAGCAACCCCATTTTGTTGAGGGGTGTTAGGACAAGAACTTTGATGAAGAATACCATGCTGGCTGAGATAGTTTCTAAGAACAGAATTAAAATATTCAGTACCATTGTCAGTTCGAAGAATTTGGATAGAGGTCTGGAACTGAGTTTGAACCATAGCATGAAAGTTTTTAAAAATGGATGCAGCGTCAGACTTATCCTTTAGAAGGTATACCCAACATACCCTAGAGTGATCATCTATGAAAGTTATAAACCAACGAGCACCAAAGATATTTTTTTCACGGGCTGGACCCCATATATCACTATGAATCAAGGTAAATGGAGAAGAATCATGATGGACTCTAGGAGGATAAGAAACACGAGAATGTTTTGCAAACTGACAAATATCACAAGAAAAAGAACTGGGATTTTTATTGATAAATAAGCTTGGGAACAACTTCTGAAGATAAATGAAATTTAGGTGTCCTAACCGACGATGTCATAACAAAACATCATTACAATCATCAGACAAACATACCGAGTGGTTCACAAATTTTTTTCTTCACAAGAATCTTTTTCTAAATAATAAAGTCCTTCTTCCTCTCTAGCACTGCCAATCATCAACCCCGAGTCCTCTTCCTGGAAAACACAAGCATTGACAGAAAAATTGGCAACACAATGTAACTCAGACGTAAGTTTGCTGATAGAGATAAGGTTACAAGTAAGAGAGGGAACATGAAGGACTGAGTTCAAAGTAATGTGTTCAGAAAGTTTAATGGATCCTTTTCCAGCAATAGTAGAGAAGCTACCATCTGCTGTTCTTATTCGTGATTGTTGATAGTAAGGGGTATAAGAACAAAATAAGGTTACATTACCTGTCATATGATCTGAAGCCCCTGAATCAAGAATCCAACGACTACTATTATCAACATGGAACGCTGTACCTTGTTGAGCAACATTGCTGGATGGAAATTTACTTTCAATCAACATGGCTGCGTGTGGTAACGCGTAGGGCGAACACTCCGTCCTTTCTCTAGCGCGTGGGGTCGCGTGGCTCAGCAGAATCCGATGGTCCTTCTTGAAACTTGTAGATCGACTCCTTCTGTTTCGAATGGTGCGGGTTTTGGCCGGAAATGTCACCGGAAAAATTTTCCGGCGACTGCTGACGGTGGCTAACGGCTGTGGAAAGCTGGGATTTTGCCTTCTACAGTGATTGATAGCCTTACTTTGCTCTTGGGACTTTGTAGGAAGGGAAAATAACATTAATAATGGTTAGAGGTTGAGTTTTCCGGCGTTGTGCCGCCGGTTTGACGGTGGTTGTGGTGGCTGAGTTTTCTCAGGACCAACCAAGCTCTGATACCATATTGAAAAGGTTTTCAGTATATTGATATTGAATAATTTACATGAGGAATGAGGAGTATTTATACAAGGAAAAAGTAACTGAACATGACTCAACTATGACTCAGCTATGACTCACCTATGACTCACCAAACCTAATCATAATTAATTCTAATTAATAAAATAACGGATTCTAATTAATTACAATCAATCCTAATTAATAGGAAATAAAAACGAAAAAATATTTGAATTTGAATTCTGATTTTCTACAGGATGCCATGTCCACTAGATGATCAATACTTGGTAATGGAAACGGGTCTTTAGGACAAACTTTATTCAAATCTGTATAATCTGTACACATTCTCCCCTCTCGTCTGGCTTCTTGATCAACACCGGGTTGGCTAACCCTGTGGCATATTCAACTCTGATAAACCCCGCTTCTAACAACTCCTTCATTTTTTCTTCAATGGCCTTCCTCCTTTCTGAACAAAATCTTCTCTTCTTCTGGGCTACTGGCTTTGCTCCTGGGATTATTGCCAAATGATGACAAGACAAGGCAGGATCCATTCCGGGCATATGAGCAGGTTTCCACGCAAAAAGGTCGGCATTCTTTTTCAATAACTCCTTTAAGTTTGCTGCCACATCTGGTTCCAACCAGGAACCTATCTTTGTAAACTGCTCGTGAGATATTCCTAATTGAACTCCTTCCATAACCCCAGCAGGCTCTGGCCGCTCTCCTTTGTCTTCGTCTCGAGGATCCATCCCTACTATCATTACCTGCTCCTCTTTTGTTTCCTCCTTTTCTACTCGTATTCCTTCCTTCCCCTCGTCTCTTCCTGACTCTATCATTCTTCCTTTCGTACTCCCTTGTGGAATTCTTAAACTCAAATTATAACAACTCTAAGCTACTACTTGGTCCGCCCTGACCGTAGCGACTGCCCCATCTTTGGCCACAAATTTCATAGCCAACTGATCTATGGACAAAAAGATCTTGAACTTCTTCATGAACGGTCTTCCCAAAATAATGTTGTAGGCGGATTCCAAATCCACCAATGCAAATGACAAGGTGACCATTTTATGCGTAGGTGCCTTTCCCAAAGTTAACCTCAATGGGATATATCCCAAAGGCTTAATTTTATCTCCTGTGAAAGCTAACAAATCCGCCCCGCATGGCTGTAGCTGGTCGCAATCTAAATCCATTCTTCTGAACGCGTCCCAAAATATGATGTCCACCGAGCTCCCTGGATCTACCAACATTCTATCCAGTCGATAGTTTACTAGTAATCCTGAAATGACTAACGGATCATCATGCTCCGGGTCTAATATCTCATCATCCAAGACCTCAAACACCACTTGCGTGCCCGTCTTTCTTCTTTCCTCTTTAAAACACGGCTTTTCTGCAATAGCCATGCACATTTTCAAATGCTTTTTCCGGGCATCACCTGTCTCTCCTCCTCCTGCTCGACCCCCTGCTATAGTACATATGTGTCCCAGCTGAACCTGACTGGGTGATTCTTGCACATCCTTTGATTTCTATTAGCCTCTCGGTTTCTCCCTCCAGGCGGGCTCCGACTACGGTCTGGACGCCTGTATTTATCCTCTTTACCTCCTTCTCCTTCTCCCCTTCTCACATACTTCAAAACTTCCTTTCCTTGATCAATCTTTCAATAACATTCTGTAAGTTATAACAATAGTTTGTAAAATGCCCATACCCCCGATGAAATTCACATCATTTTGTTTTGTCCGCCTGCGCATAACTCGACCTAATGGGTGGCGGCCTTGGAACGTATTCAACGGCGTGAATTCTTTCCTGTATGCCTCTCTGAATCTTTCTCCAACTAACCGAGGCCGCCTCTCTTCAAATTGCCCCTTCCTGCTGGTCTCTCCGGCCTCCTATTTTGAGTTGCTTCACGGAAGCCTTGTTCAATTTTCTTTTGAGATGATTTAAATTCCTCCAAATCAATGTACTTCCGGATTCTTTCCAACAAATCTTCCTTCGTAACTGGACACTTTTTGGCTAACGAGTTCGCCATCCCTCCGGGTTGTAATCCAGTAGTGAACAACAACAAATACGTCTGATTTTCTAGCCCCTTGACTTGCCTTGCTTCTGCTTGGAAATGTTCATAATAATCTCGCAACTTCTCTTCAGGCTTTTGCCTTACTCCACAAAAATTATGCGTGGTTTTGGGCTGGGGTCCACAATAAGTAAACTGTTGCGTAAACCGAAGTGACAACTCCGCCTAGCTGTCGATGGAATTATCTGGCAAAGCCGTAAACCACTCCAAAGCATGCTTTCTCAAAAACACAGGAAATGTTCGACATACCAAAGAGTCTGATTCCCCACATAGGGACATTGCTGCTCGGAAAACCGTTACAAACTCCTTCGGATCTGAACTCCCATCATACGCCTTCATATCATTTGGTTGCTTAAACCAAGTCGGGATCGGTTCCGCTCTTAGCCTCCAAGACAATGGGGTTCCTGATGGCCCTTGATTTATTGGTTGCACAGGAATCCCTTGTTGCGCTTGCGTCCCTTGCTGTGCTCCTCCGGGTTGCCCATTCCATCCGGGCACTGCTTGCCCCGTATTCATCATTTGCCCTCTTAATAATGAGGGCCATAACCTTCTGCTTGTCCTGGTCCATAATACTGATAACACATTCATTGGGTTATTACCCGCCTGCCGTCTATCTCCTCCCTGACTTTGATCTCCCCACAAATAATAAAACCCGGTTTCTTCTAGGGGGAACTCACCTATATGGTTAGCATAACCCCTTTCACCTTCTGGCCTCCTCCTCTGATAAGTCTCCTCGTACCACCCTTGACTTGCCTCTCGTTCTTCTTGACGAGTATAATAATGGCGGCCTCCCAGGTATTGCTCTTCCTCCCAATCTTCTCCTTCCAATTGTTCGCCCTCTATATTCTGGTACTGTCTCATTCTTCCCATTATCCGGGCATGCTCGTCATATGCCCGCTCTCTCATTCTCTGATATGCTCCTTGTCCTCTACCTTGATAGCCCATCCTTTCTAGAGGACTCCTTGATTCTCGACCAAGTTGTCCTCTCCTTACTTCAATTCCTCTATTCCTGCCCGCAGTTGGATGCGATAACGGAATATAACTAGGAAAAGGAGACAAGGGATCTCGCCCCCTGTTAGGGGACGGCTGCACATTTTCTGCAGGTTGTCTTTCCTCTGAACCGCGTCTCCCTTGCCCTCCTTCTTGACGCTGCCTATTCCTTATGTCCTCTACCAACTGAATTAAAGCTTCTCCAATGGTGTTCAGAGATTGACTCCTTCCACTGGATCAAAAAGAGTCTTCCTCTCCTCGGTTACCTCCATCCTCCACCGCTCGCTCATCACGGTTATGGCTTGCCATGACACAAGAAAATGCGTAGAAATCTTTTTACCTTTTCCCACAGACGGGCCAAATGTTCTGGACGAACATCGACATGGATTCTGTCTAGTTAAAAATGTCTGCCTTCTCTTAGGCACCTATCCTTGATATATATAGCTCTTGCTTAAGCAGTTATCTTAAACGTGGGTGGTTACTGATACTATCATGGGATCGTGGTAGGGCCCACCCTTAGCTCCAATACGTGGGTTTTTTCCCCTAAGTAACTAACCAACTCCCCGACTAAGGGGCATTCCGGGTTCCGTCAGCCTTTATCCTATAGCACTATAGTGTTTTTTAGGATTGGCCGCGATAAGCCACAATCTCTTTGATAACTTTGTCAGGCAAGTCCCAATTAGAAACATCTCCTCATTAATCAATGAAGTTTTAGAAACGTCTATGAAGAACTGATCTAGAAACATTGTTGTCAGGGCCACATAAAACACCATATGTAATAGCCACTAAAGCAATTTTTTCAGGAACCAAATTCCCAAGCTAGTCCTCCCTCCTTTCTAAACATAAAGTTACACTATCATCTACCCAAAGGATTCTTCTTGTTGCTACAATCCCCAACCACAAGAAATCCCAGGTGATTTTCCCAATTTGATTAACCATTCATATAATTTTAAACAGGGAAAGATTGTGCATTTGGATAGTAGAAAACAAGCCTAAACCAGAGTGGTAGCATCTCTGAATGAGAAGCTTCCTTCCAGTTATCCAACCTCCATAGTATTCTAAATTAAGAGTGCTTAAAATTATTAGTAGCCGAATTCTCTATTTCTGTACAACAATGTATTTTTATCATTTTAACTATGAAGGATGGTATCTCAAATACAGCATGTTGAAATTATCCCAACAGTTCAAGCGATATCAAAGTCCAAGCACATCTTCTCTTTTGTAATACATATCAAAAAACTAAATTGATACTTCAGAAATTATCAGATGCATGATATGGAATTGGAAAATAATTGGAAATTATCTCAATTGTTGCTGCCCACAAAATACAGGTTTCTCAGCCAAGCAAGATCTTTAGATATTGTATTGTGAAGAAGTGAAGATGTATATTGAAGTAGCACTATACCACTATTCATGATTCATAACTACCAAGTAATAACTTACTAATGTACTCGGTAAGTGATATGCATGTCTTAATTAACGGGGACAAAAAGAGAAAAAGCAAGCCAGAAAAGTTTATCATCTCTAGAATAGATCATAAAAGTTAGACAAGTAGCTCAAAAACAGTTCATAATAATCGATATAAACAATAAAACTGACAGCTTATGTATGCCAGCTACTTAGGGAAGGAAACTTTTAAGGGTGGGAAATTGGAAACATAAAAGATATAAGAATACTGCCATACCTTATCACCCACGCCAGTGACAACCATGCCCGTTTTCATTCGGCACTGTGCAACCCTAAATTGAAAGGCAAGTATGGGACATCAATATACACCCTGCATGTAGATCTGGTGTGTACATATGACACAGACGAACACAAAAAGGCATGCAACAAAGCAATCTGAGTATGGATCCATCAATAGTATTCACATTGGAGTGACATGTATATCAGATTTTTCATATATAATGCATTAATTTATAGTTATGAGACTGTACACCCTGTATGTTAATCTGGTGTGTACCTAATAATGAGTAATGACACCCAAATGAATGTTCTAGATAATGAACATTGAACAAACACTCCAAAGAATTGTCTCAATAGCAGATACATTTTACTAACAGGCACACACATTACAACTTTTACATTGTGTAATATTCAAAGTATTATTATTGGTAATAAAATAAAATATAAATATATTAGATATTTAGCAAAATATCTTAGATATTTAGAATAAAATATCTTAGGTATTTATAAAAGTAATGATTATATTCTTTAGATATTTATACACGTAATGATTAAGATTCCTTAGATATTTATAAAAAGTAATGATTACATTTCTTTTTAAAAATCTATATAAACCCCCCATTTAGAAACTTGAGAAGAGGGAGAGGGAGATAGAGAGAGAAAGAGAAGGAAAGAGAGAGAAGGAAAGAAAGAGAGAGAGAAGAAGAAGAAGAAGAGAGAGAGAAGAAGAAGAGAGAGACAGGAAGAAGAAGAGAGAGAGAAAGAAAGAAGAAAAAGAAAAAGAAAGGTAATATTGGGAGTAAGCAATTCATTCTCTCCTTTATTTTTAAAGTTAATTTTTAGATATTTTAGAAAGCTATGTTGGTTATGTTTTTATCTATGTTATGTTTAAAGTTGGTATTTTAAAGTTATTTCTTTAAAAGTTGTGAATATGCCGTTACTCTGCCAAAATTATTTTATGAATTCTGCCAAAATTATTTTATGAATTCTTTCTACTCTTTTGGTTTACTTTTCTATCTTTAATTTTGTGAATTTGATGAAATTATTAATGTTGATTATTAGAATGATAAGTAACAAGATTATAGAACTAAAAGATTCCTTTGGTACCAAACGGACAGTAACAGAATATGTAATCTTTTACTGAATGATTCTGATGTGACTGACCCACAAGGGGATCAGAATGGTTATAGGGTAAGGGACGCCTTATCATGGCTTGAGCTCCGCCATACAGAACCTTTCACATACAGAACCCACAAGAGTTTGGGCGCTCCAGAATTGAGCATTAGTCATTTCAGTTAAAGATTACACGTTCCTATATATGTTTGTATCTAGAACCCACAGAGTTTGGGTAGAACCCACAAAGGTTTGGGTATGACTGAAGAAGAACCCACAAAGGTTGGACTTATATTTATTGTTTATGATTTATTTTCTTATTATAAATTTTATTCTGTGAGAATGATATTTTCCACTAAAGTGGCTGGATTGGTTATAGTTCGAAAACCTCAATATTACTGAGATTTATCTCACGTGTGTTTGTTTTTATGCTAACATTTCCAGAGTAAACAGACCAGTATATGTAGCTTTGGAGTAGGATAAAGCACTATGGCTAAAAACTTTGAAGACTATATGGAGCTTAGTGGAGCAAATTAATAGAAAGAAAATGATTGTAAATAATTTAAATTATAATGTATTTCTGATGTAATAGTGAACTATGTATAATTAAAGATTAAGAATATTTTGTCATATGCCTTATGTTATATCTGCTGCGTTAGAATTTCACTTAGGAATTAATGTGATATCCTCTATCCTAGTCAGTTACAGGGGATGTTACACATTGCAGCTAACTACGTATCAACTAAGGGAAAGTCACTTGCATAAGCTATACACCATATGTGCCCAATATTTACTATAAAGAACCATTTCAACCCAAAACCTCAAGGTGTTGGGTGATTGCCTTTTTAATGGTTTATATTATTCTCTAACACACCCCCTCACATAAGAGCCCTTTGGGCTTGAAGCATGGATATTGCATAGGCTCAATTTTAGTTTATCTTTTTGTTTACTTTATGCTTATTTAATTCCACAAGTGGCGGGCGGTGAGAATAAACTTGTGACCTCGTGGTCAGTTGTCACTGAAACTCTGATACCATATAAAGAACCATTTCAACCTACAACCTTAAAGCGTTGATTGAAGGCCTTTTTAATGGTTTATATTATTCTCTAAGAGTAACCAATCTAAAAAAATAAAAATAAAATATTACAGCATGACAAATTTCCCTAATAACTATGCAAAGGTGTGTTATTACTCTATCAACTATGCAAATTTCTAAAGTAAAGCAAGTGATTGAAAACAATAATAAGTGGAAGAGTAAGTTACGTTTTTGAATGACCCCTCCACTGATCAACATGAAACACACCACTTTGAAGCGCTAATCTATGCTGCTCCATAGCTACATCCCTTAAAATCATCCTCAAGGGCTTTTCGGTAAATTCAGATGAACTCGAAGTGAAGGTGGAAGAATGCTTCAGCTTCCTGTCATAAAACTCTCGCAGCGACCGAGACTCGACGATTGCGTTCCTTCAAGAAAAAAAATCCACGAGCGCGCGCGCGCGCGTTTCAATAAGGCACGTGATAATTGGTGATTGTTTTGTTCAAATTGCAAAATATCTAGTAGGAAAAAGAGGGAAGTACCAAAATTTGCAAACGAGAGAGCAGCGAACGAGGTCGAACATGTCGAGGAAAGCGAAGATTATGCACATGATGTCGTGGTCGAGGTTCAGTATTGTGGTCGGAGTTCCACGGCGTTTCTTTCTTAGGTCGGCTGTGGCGGCGGTAGCCGGAGATTCATCCCTCTTCTCCGCCGCTGCCGCGAAACTCCGTTGCGGTTTGGTCATTGTTCACTGTCGCGGGAACACCGGCCAAGGGTGTAAGCCTAAACCAGCTCTCTAATGCATTTGGACGGAAGGAGTCTTCGTCGTTTGCAAATGCATTCCGGATCAACGTTTGTAAAATTAAATATGCCTAATTACATAATTTTGGAAATAAATTAATTATGTTAAAAAAGTTTTTAATTAAATTACAACTACCACAATGTATTTAGTTTTTTTTTTTTTGTAAACAGAGGAAATAAAAAAAAAAACAACTACAGATTAACAATTAACAGTTCTAGGGGTGTAAAAAAATTGGGTTGAATCATGAACCGAACCGAACCGAACCGCCCCATAAAATAATCGGTTTTTTAAAACCAGTTCATGAACCGAACCGGTTTTTAAAGAACCAGTTCATGAACCGAACCGGTTTTTAGAACCGGTTTAAGAACCGAACCGTTTCAGAACCGAATCGAACCATTTTCAAATCGAACCATTTTCAAATCGAATCATTTTCAAATCGAACCAAATTAATTTTTATAACTTTATTTTTTAATTTTTTAATTTTTTTCTTTTCAAAAGAGGTCGACCCGAACCGGTTCTGAACCGAACCGAACCACTTCTGAACTGGTTCCGAACTGAACCAATTTCGAACCGAACCGAACCGAACCATTTAAACCAATTTGGTTCAGTTTTTCAAAAAATTCGATTCGGTTCGACCCATTCACATCCCTAAACAATCCTAGGCACACCCAAGCCTAGAACATCATCAACTACTAAATCTAAACACCCCGTGGGTGTACTAGCAAACCAGCGAGTATTCCAGTCAGGGACCTCCGCTTGAGAAGCCAGCTAATCAGCCAACCAATCAGCCACCTGATTCCCTTCTCTATATACATGGCTCAACACCACCTCCCAGTGTTTAGAAATTAGTAACCTGGCCCTATTTACAAGAGTAAAGCAAGGATGAGAAATAATACAACCCTCTTCCACCAACTGAAGTGCCATCAAGGAGTCCCCTTCCAGGATAATCTGCCGAAAGCCCTGCTCCCACAGCTCAGCCATCAATATCGTACCAAAACTCAATCTCCTGGCAAAACCACTGATCCAATTGCCTAAGCCATCTCTTATGACCTCCACAAGTCAGCTTAGCACCATTATCTCTACAAGATCCATCAGTATTAACTTTGACCCATCCACTAGGAGGAGGTTTCGAGCAAACTAAGATTTCTTTGAAACTCTCCAAAGCCAGACCCGCAGAGGATAGAATATTATTAGCCAGCTTAATGTTGTTAGCAAAAATAGAAACCTGAGAATAAATCTCCTGGGGAGTACTGCTCTTGTCATTGAAAATCAGGTTATTTCTATCTTTCCAAATGGACCAACAAATAATTCCAAATTTCAGCCTCCAATCATCATTTTGAGAGCTTCTGTGAAGGTTCTTACAGACCCAAAACTCCATATCCTGGCTTAAGAAACAGCTCAGTTCATTATCCTCTGCCCAGAGGTTCCACAGCTCACGAGACCAAGGACATCTTCTGAAGATATGATCAGCATCCTCAATTAGAAAATGGCATCCGGGACAGGATGCCACATCTGTCATATGTCTTCTGCATCTCTCTGCATTAGTGAGTAAGGTATCGCCAAGGAGAAGCCACAAAAAGAACTTGATGCGTTGTGGTCCTTCCCACTTCCACACCAGCCCCAGTCTGTAGAATGTCTCCTTTGGCCCAAAGAAAGGGAATTATAAGCTGAGCTAACAGTAAATCTCCCAGAACTAGATAAATTCCAGATAATTGTATCTTTTCCTCCATTACTGCTAGGAGGGGAAACATTAGCAATAGGCGAGAGAATATCAGCAGGCAGAAACTGGTTGAATAAATTCCAATTCCAAACACCATCAACAACACAATCAGGCACCTTCTAGTTCAAGGATACTTCAGGAATGTTTCCAATGGCAACATCTATCAGTTTCCCAGTATTTGGGACCCAGCTATCCGACCAAAAATTAGTGATATTCCCATCCCCCAAAATAATCCTAGACCCCTCTTGTACACGGTCCCATACACGTTGAATTCCCCTCCACGTATTGGACACATTCTTGCAACTATTAAGCTGAGGAATGGGGTTCACCTCCACCTTGTACTTGCTTCTAAGAACCATGACCCACAGATCCTCATTATTAGTTAATAACCTGAAACCCAGGTTCATTGAAAAGGCTTTATTCACCTTGTTTTGATCCCTAAAACCCAAACCCCCATCCTTCTTAGGTTGGCAAATATTATTCCAATTAACCAGATGAGTCTTTCTATGCTCACTAGTAGAACCCCAAATAAAACTCCTAGTGATTTTTTCTACTTCATTGCAGATCCCACTTGGCAGCAATGCAGATTGCATAGCATACACTGGCATGGCCTCAAGGACTGCTTTGGCAAGAGTTGATCTTCCAGCTACAGAAAGAGATGCCTGATTCCAACTGGAAAGTCTTCTCCGCACTCTATCAAGAACATATCGAAAAGAGCCTTTTGTCACTCTCTTGTGGTGCAAAGGTACCCCAAGGTACTTGCCAAGGTCAGATGTGATCCCAACTCCCAGAGTATCACTGATTTCTCTGGCCCTACCAAAGCTAACATTCTTAGAAAAATACACCCTTGTTTTCTCACTGCTCTTCTTCTGCCCAGAAGCCTCAGTGAATATTTTCAAAACTTGGTTGATAACATGGGCTTGCTTAAGACTAGCCTCCGCACAAAGAATAATATCGTCAGCAAAGAACATGTGAGAGATAAGGGGAGCATCCTTCCTAAGTCTGATAGGTCTCCAAGCCTTGGTTTCAAGAGCCACATTTATGAGGTATGCCATTCTTTCTATGCACAGAACAAATAGGTAAGGGGATATGGGATCCCCTTGCCTTATTCCTCTGCCCGGATTTATACTCCTAGTAGAACTCCATTCCACAACAAATTCATAGAAGTAGTGAAATACAGTTGTAGATCAATTGAGTGATGGATTCAGGTAGCCCAATATATTTCAAAGTCTATAGAATAAAGCTCCAACTTAACCGATCATAAGCCTTCTCCAAATCAACTTTAATCATCATCCACCATGTGCTTCCTTTCTTGGCCTTCATAGAATGAATGATCTCTTAGGCAATAATGATATTATCAGCTCCTTGTCTACCTTTAATGAAGCTACAATGATTCGAAGACACAATCTTGGGCATCAAATCCCTAAGTCTCTCAGCAATTATCTTTGTAACAGTCTTATAAATAACATTGCAAAGACTAATAGGTCTAAAGTCTTTCATATCAGTTGGGCTATCTTTCTTCGATATCAGGCAAATAAGGGTATCATTAATATCCTTCACTTTGTCAGGGTTACTAAAAATCTCATCAATTAACTTGCAAACCGACTCACCAACAATCTCCCATTGGCTTTGAGAGAATAAGGCATTTAACCCATCGGGTCCAGGGGCTTTAAACTTGCCCATTCTAAAGATAGTCTTCCTAATCTCCTCCTTTTTGGGTCTCCTAGCAAGAGCTGACTTCTCTTCATGAGTTAAGGGAGGAAAAGCTGCCTGAATGGGAAAGACACCATCCCCTTCCTCCTTGGCAGTAAACAAGTCTTGGTAGAAGGAGACAACCATATTAACCAGATCCTCTATTTCTGTAATCCAGATCTCCTGATCATTCTGAAGGGAGACAATTATGTTGTGTCTTCTTCTGGCAACCGTGGAAGAATGGAAGAATTTGGAATTCTTATCTCCATACTTCAACCATTGAACCCTGGATCTTTGAAACCAAGTGATTTCCTCTTTAACAAGGATGGACTGGAGTTCCTTCCAAAGACCTCTTTGTAAGATTCCCAAATTATGGTCATAGTAACCAGACTTTTAACTTTCCAGCCCTTTCAACCGAGAGTATATCCTATTTTTCTGCATGATGTTCCTCCTGTAAACATTATGATGCCAGGTCCTAGCTTCCAATTCAAAATTCCTTCTAGCCGTAATCTACTCCTCATTATTACCCCAGTTCTTTCTGACCAAGTTGCTAAAGTCTTGCTCTGTGAGCCAAGCTGCAAGGAATTTAAAATTCTTACAGAATACATGCGGTCTGGATTGCCCCTCATTATACAGAAGGATGGGTCTACGGTCCGAATCAAAAAAAGAAAGATGAGAGACAAAGCTGTTAGGCCAAGAGATGCTCCATTACTCATTAGAACAAGCTCTATCCAGCCTTTCGTGAAGTCTTCCACGTTTCCAAGTGAAATCCGATCCTTTATAACCCAGATCATTGACATTACAGTTGAGTAAATAGTGCTGCATGTCTGAAATACTATTCCAACACACCTCATTCCCTCCTATCTTCTCAGAACCATTCAGAACACGATTGAAATCACCCAATAAGAGCCAAGGGCTAGCAATCAAATGACTTATGGAGAGCAATTCATCCCACATAATCTTCCTCTCAATTCTCCTAGGGCTGGCATAAACAAAAGTGACAAGGTCCACTTTCATAGAATTCAGATACTGAATACTAGTGTGCACATATTGGTGATGGGCCTTCAGAACCTCGATTTTCACCTCCTTATAATCCCAGAGGATCCAAAAGCCTCCAGAAAAACCAACAGGATCATGCTTGAAATAATTGGGAAAGCCCAACTGCTTGATGATCTTCTCACCTCTCGAGCCTCCAATTCTGACTTCTAACAAGGCCATGATGTTGATTCTAAACCTGTATTTCAAATCTCTAATGAGGGGAGGTGTAACACCCTCTCTTGTATGCATCCAAGAGAGTTATTTGCTAAATCGTATTAGAGTCGCAGCGGTAAAGAATTCAATTTATAAGAAAGCTTATTGATAACATTTAAAAAACTAAAGACTTATCCAAAGTAAGAGTTTCAAATTTGACTCTTAAATTCAAACCTTAGAGTGAAATTAATTTGCTTATGAAACGGTAGTAATTTCAAGAATAAACTGCTTGCTGAAATTTCCAAACTTTCCAGAGAACAATGCTGTCTTATAAAATTTGTATAAAATGGAGTTCAACAGCTTAAAAAAATATTTAATGCTACAGAGAAACTAGACATCCGGGGCTTCGCGTACGCATAAATTATAAGCGATTCGGAGGTGAATAGCCCCACGAAACAGAACTCGCAAGATGCTCGCGAATTTAGTATATTTTTCTAAAAACCTGCTGACTTGCGAAAATCACAATAATTCGTACTTACATAGTTTAAACATAATTTGTACATAGTCTGAAAGTACACATCTGGGGCTTTACGTGCATATAAATTATGCCTCATTCGGAGGCCTGTAGCCCCAGAACGACAACTTACAAATTGCTCGCAAAATCAGTTTTCAAAAGAAAAACAACACTTAAAATAAACGTTCAGAAATTATTTTCATAAATCATTTTTTTTAGAATTATCCAAGGTACTGACTGATTAAAAGTCTCAAAACAGTAGCTAAATCATGTGTGAAAAATGATCCAACTTCTCAAAATATTTATACAGTCACCCAACAGTCAAACGGTAACAGCAAAGGTTCAAACAGCAGTCAGCACATAACAGCAAAATGTCCATATAATCATGTCTTCAAATGCTCTTCCATCCTCCTGCCATTTTATAAAAATAGCAGCCCCGAAGGGGTGAGAAAAATCCCAGTAGTGTGGCAACAAAACCAGTAATGCAACAATATTAACTAGATACAGAATCACAAAACAGTCGCATCATCAAGATAAATCCAACAGATACTAAGCATTATCATATTGCGTATATAACGCCAAGATTACTAGTCAAGATGCGTATATAACGCCAAGAGTACGTTCATAGCACTACGGTGCACGTACTAACAAGCACAGTGGAGTTCCCTTAGTGGCTCCTCAAGAGGGTTCCAACTGCGACCTATGCGGACTGAAGCCAGCTGTCCCAAGACCCTGGTACCGAGGGATGCCTACATGATGCGTGCTCAAGTGTATGCATACTTTTCATACTTATTTTCAGAAGTCAACATGAGAATTATGCATGTATGCTATGTCATGGATCACACACAAACACATAATTAAAAATAATGAATGTGTATGCATGACTAGATAATAATCAAGATCACATATAGCTTATGGATTCAATATCAAGATGCTGCGGAATAATTAAAACAAAATATACAACATTTCAAGTCCAAGAGCAGAATCCAAGTAACATATCCAAAAATCCGAACATGAGAGCAACGTTCACAATCCATGCACCAGCTAACAGTCACAGAAGGTAATATCGCCTAACACATACCTTGAATCTTTAACCTTTCTAACCAAACATTCCAAATATCATCAAACAGTCCGATTATATAGGACCTTGTGTACCTAAACAAACATATGCACCAAATCAGAATTGATTACATATATTTCCTATGCCTTACATAAAGTTCCCATTCCTCTAAGCCCTTGATTCCCAATCGGTTTTCTTGATTCAAAAGCTAAATTAATTTTTCTGACTCACGGATGAAAGACCTATAATTACTAACACATGTAGGTTCGGTTCTTATGATTCACTAGGTTGATTTTCTGTCTTCATATTAATTTGCCTACGTGTAAACAGTAGCACCATCCAAGCCTCACATACATGCTGATTTAGTTTTAGCCCGCAATTAATTGCTTATAATTCATTTATTTACATAGTTCTCCTTTCAAGGCTTAAGGGTGCGCTAAGGATACACAAAGCATGCTGTTTTTTTTTATTATTATTATTTTATTTTATTTTTCTACATATACAATGCTGGATATAAATGTCTACTTCAAGGGGTAATTCAGTAAGATAAAGAGAGGTTAATTCCAAGCTCTAAAATTGCTTTCTCTTGTGCTGCACGCACCAGGTCCAAGGCTGTTTGTCAAAACAGAAACGGGCAGAGAAATAGTACACCAAAAGAAAATGTTCTGCATGGATGCATTTAAGACTACCATCTAAGGAGTTCTATTTCTTTAACATAACTCCACCTACATCACCTAGGCACAATTACTAAAGTGAATATATACTCTCTACACATTATTTTTTCCAACAAAGAGAACAGTCCAGCGATTTAAATGAAGCTAAATCTAGGGATGTGCATGGGTCGAACCGAACCGGTTTTTTTGAAAAACTGAACCGAATTGGTTTAAATGGTTCGGTTCGAAAGTGGTTCGGTTCGGTCCAAAACTGGTTCGGTTCGGAAGTGGTTCGGTTCGGTTCGAAAGTGGTTCGGTTCAGTTCGAAACCGGTTCGGAACCGGTTCGGAAGTGGTTCGGAACCGGTTCGGGTCGACCCTCTTTTGAAAAGAAAAAATTTTAAAAAAATTTAAAAATTTAAAAAATTAAGTTATAAAAATTAATTTGGTTTGGTTTGAAAATGGTTCGGTTCGGTTCGGAAACGGTTCGGTTCTTAAACCGGTTCTAAAAACCGGTTCGGTTCTTAAACCGGTTCTAAAAACCGGTTCGGTTCATGAACCGGTTCTTTAAAAACCGGTTCGGTTCATGAACTAGTTTTTTAAAACCGGTTATTTTATGGAGCGGTTCGGTTCGGTTCATGGTTCGACCCACTTTTTTGGTTATTTTGCACACCCCTAGCTAAATCCATATCCACAATTTCTCGGTTTACAACATTCATTCATATTAGACTTGTATGCCTTAGTATCACTGTTGTATAGAGGGCAGAAATGGAGGTATATGAATGACAAGCTTGACTTCCTATGACCCCCAAGCAACCGAAACAGATAAAAGAATTTTAGGAAATTTATCTTCTATAAGTACCTCTTAGGCTACTGCTCAATAGTCCCAATTTAGCAATGACAGTTAAAGTACCTCTTTGTCTTCCTATGCTCCCAATCACGATTTCTCTTTTCCCACTAGAGGTCGACGGTGTGCACAAGGGAAGGAAGGAGATGTGTAGCATGCAGTCACAAGCTTCTTAGATGATGAACATCAGCCCATTTATAGGAGGAAGAGGAGGATATGTTGAACTTAGTTCACACTCTCCTGGTGTTGACTTCGGCCGAGCAGAAACAGAAAATGG
This sequence comes from Gastrolobium villosum, assembly GCA_032173675.1. Classification (NCBI taxonomy): domain Eukaryota; kingdom Viridiplantae; phylum Streptophyta; class Magnoliopsida; order Fabales; family Fabaceae; genus Gastrolobium; species Gastrolobium villosum. Next base: position 85,181 of record JAVKPL010000879.1, read on the forward strand.
GAAGAGAAGTTTGAAGATGGTGCTTCTCTCATGGGACTCACGGCTTTGAAGAATAGGTAGGAGAAGAGAACACACAATTCTTTGCCTCTCCTCTAGGTGTCTACGGTTGTGAAGGGGAGTACAAGGATGGCTGTGTTATGTCTTCTCCTCAAGCTCTAGGTCGAGACTGTTGGATCGATTTCTATATTGGGAGCAAAACAAATGAATAACTCACTGATAAAGGAGCTGAAAACTCTATTTCTATTATCTCTTTCACATGCTATTTGTGATATGAAATACAAAGGACCTATTTATAGGCCAAAATTCAAAAGCTTAAAGACTCCAAACAACACAATTCTTCATAACTAAAAGACGCAACTCTTCATAACTAAAAGACACAACTCTTCACCAAACTCTAAGCATAATAATTGTCCACTTAACAAATTCCTAAGGACATATCCCTTCACCACAAAACTCTTCATTTTCTATTTTCTTTAATTAAATAAAGTTTAAACCAACAAAACTCCCCTTAAACTTTAATTCTTCTTTTTGAATTTTCCACTGGTTGATTTTTTTTTTGCGCTGCTTCCATGTTGCATTCCTTTCTTCAATTTTTTTGTTTGTCCGGCGGTTCCTTCATTGGTGGAAGATAGACAGTCTTGAATTTTTCTTCGTCAATCACATCCACAATTACACCTTCCATTTTTCCGCTCTTAGTTTCTTCATCGCTGGGTTCTTCTTCATCAAGTCCAGCTTCCACGCGCCTTATTGATAGAATCTCAGACCACCGTCCTCCAGGGAAATGGTCTCTCTTCGGTGGTGTCGACATCTTCCTCTTCCACCATAAATTCAATGCAGTCTCCGACTTCTGACTTCCAACCCGAACCACGCCTATGCCGGTCTCCGACATCAACCTCATCACGCCGGGGTCGAGCTCTTCTTCAGAGAATGAATTTGGTGCTCTAGCCGGGATCTCCCCCATCCCGGTTATCAGCACGGAACTCGGATTCGCGGTCTCCTGTAAGCCGGTCTCCATCAAGCACCTCGGCTCCATGCCGATCTCTTCTATCTCGGCTCCTTCGTTCTCCTCATCTTCTATCTTACCTCCTTCGTTCTCCTCCTCTTCTATCTCGGCTCCCTTGGCCGCAGTCATCTCCATCATCTTCTTGTCTGAGTCGTCTCTTACGCGCTCCGACACGTTAATCTCCTCCTCGGATGCGTTGCCGTTGGCAACCTCGGATTCCGCCATCTCGGTCTCTTCTTCATCCGCATCATTCTCCTCATCTTCATCATCATCATTGAAGATTTCATCTTCTTCATTGAAGATTTCATCTTCTTCATTAATCAGATCAAAACGTCCAGGCAAGTATTTTGTTATGAAGGCCATTAGAAAATTCTTCCATATATTATTAAAGTCGCGGCAGTTCCATGTACGGAACCATTTGATTGCGCTTCCTCTGAGTCTTCTCATGGCTACCTGCCATTTGTACTCCGTCCAAGTTTTTACTTTCCGAAAAAATTCCTTCAAACAGAGAAGCCAATCTAATGCTTCATCCTTATCCCCATGGAAGAGTGGCACCTCCAACTCGCTCTTTTTCTCCATAGCTCTGATACCAATTTGTTGGATCGATTTCTATATTAGGAGCAAAACAAATGAATAACTCACTGATAAAGGAGTTGAAAACTCTATTTCTATTATCTCTTTCACATGCTATTTGTGATATGAAATACAAAGGACCTATTTATAGGCCAAAATACAAAAGCTTAAAGACTCCAAACAACACAATTCTTCATAACTAAAAGACACAACTCTTCATAACTAAAAGACACAACTCTTCACCAAACTCTAAGCATAATAATTGTCCACTTAACAAATTCCTAAGGACATATCCCTTCACCACAAAACTCTTCATTTTCTATTTTCTTTAATTAAATAAAGTTTAAACCAACAGAGACATAGAAAGGTGCAGGTTACTTCTCTGGTTGTTAGACACACAAGAGAGGATAGGATGAGGTTGTTGGCTTTTTGGGAGGAAATAGAGGATGAGAGGTAGAGCCTTGATTCTTATTCAATTGATATATGAAAAACACTAAGTTCTTTGAGTGGAAAGACAGAACCACGGTGGTTGATGATGTTTAACAAAAACTCAGAATTTTGTTATGCCTACCACCCACCATGCGCACCAAGAGAGAAGAGATAAGGATAGCTATAAGTGGACACTTGTCACCACTTGCCCAATGGAAATTACTTATGCAGATTCCATTTTGATAGTAGGGAGTTAACTAAAGGCTAGGGTACAAGGGGTTTTTGGGCCGGTGGTGTCCTCCAAAAGTTGTTGGGCCGCTGCCCAAGATGTAGCCAAGGCCCCAAATTAACTCTCAAATAAATCACTTCTCTCTATTTCCTTCTACTAAATAGGAGACTTGGGCCGTGGCCCTTTGGGTAAAATGGGTTCAAAAACAAAGGTCGAATTGTTTTCCTACTTAGAAATTAATCCAAGCCTTCTAATTTTTATGAACCTCTAATTATTTACGTAGGTTTTACTCATTACTTAAAATTAATCGCATTCTTTGAATGAGTACTCATATAATTCTAAATAATATTATGCTTCCTATATGTTATAATCAAATTATTCCTATACTCATAACTAAAGTTTCACATGCATAAAATAGGTACTTATCTTCCATGGCAATACCAACAATTCTCTAATGTAATTTTAACTCCATTCAAAGGCAAACATTTATTTAATCCGCAGATACGTATTCTACCACATTCCTAATTGCAATATAAATAGGTTCCTAATTAGACGGGATGTTACAGGAGGGAAGCTTTTCTTCCCTACCCTCTACAATTCCAAGACAAAACAGACATAAAACTAATGGAAATAAAGCAAAAAAAGAAAGCCCCAGGGCCCTTACCACAAAAGTTAATGAGAGGAAGATCCCCCCACTATCTTGACGGTATTTTCGAGCTCCATTTCAGTCTAATCTGAGAGTAATAATCCAATAGGAACCAGACTAATAACTCCCTGACCTCTCTTGGCATTTAAGCTATTTCCTCCATCAACACTGACTTTCACTTCTGGGGTTGATTTGCCTTTAGTTCTACTCTTGCTTAGACCCTTGAGAGGTCCATCAATGACTGAGTTGGGCGAAATATTTTCCATACCAGACTTCTTACCCACTGACTTGGTAGGAGGTTTAACTTTTTCTTTCCCCTCATTTCCATCCTTTACAATATTCCTCTTCATAAAGTTCTCTGGGGATTTTAGCTTCCTCTGAGAGCTGTCTCCAGCCAGAGAAACTCCCTTGTTCACCTTGCTAGGGGATTTCACCTCCACCTTACTACTAGAGATACTAGTACTAACATGATTAGCCATAATGGATTGATTTTGGTTAAGTAACAGCTGGCTTTCATTTACTACTTCTTCGGCATTCCCAATAGGTATAGCAACCTGACTACCAGATGCTTCCACCTGAGCCTGCACCCCTTCCTCACTCTCACTTTTCATAGCCTGTTTAGCTCTCAATTTGCGTCATCTAGATTGCCTCTGCACAACCATCCAGCTCCCAAATGCATCTCCCTGGTCCTCCTTCGCCATAACTTGCTTTAGTGCAGACTTACTGACTTTCCCTTGGCTTGTATCCTCACCCTCGTGCAGATTACAAGGCCCTTTTTCCACCGGACATTGGTTCTTCCTGTGACCATACAGCCCACACTGGAAGCAGATTAGGTGAAGGCCCTCATAACCCACTGGATACACTTTGTTACCTATCACAAATTTGGATAGGAAACTCTTTCTAAGGTCTACTTCTACGCATATTCGAGCAAATCTAGCTCTTTCAGTAATAAATTCATCACCAACATCACTCTTCCAAAGGGAATTCCTATCTACTTTGAGAGTTCTACCAAAAATGTTTCCAATTCTCCATAAATGTCTAGCTGTGTACAATTTGATAGGCAACCCCAGAATTCTAATCCATACTGCAAGTTTCATGCATTCTTCATCATAAGGATCGAAGAACTGCCTCCACCGCTGAGCAACCACGTAGTGATCATTCACTATCCAAGGACCCTCCTCAAGAACATGACAGTAGTCACCGTCATCATGGAAACGCAGCAAAAGATGACCATTATCAAGATCAATGACCTCGTATATACTAGCCAGATTTCACAGCCTCTGCAGTTGTGACATAAGGAATCTGACCCCGATCCGTTTTCCTAGCATCTTTATAATTAATGCTTTCTTCCATTTCTCACAATCCGCTTTGTGCTCCTCCATTGAAAACGTGTATATCGGGCATAGCGGGTCGTCAGGGAGATCCTGCGTCAGTCCCTCTATCAGATCAGCCTCTTCCTCTCTTTTTTCTTTGCTTAGTGATCTAATCATCTTCCTCGTGGTCAGAAAGCCCACCTTTCCCATTCAACCGCGGCAATTTGTCCCTATAGGATACGACCCTAGATGGGGTATTACCTTTGGGATCCATCCTTGCCCCTACCGGAATTACAAGGGATACCGGAACGGAACCCACAACTCCTTCCCTTTTTCCTGCATCTCCTCGTCCATGGTGAGATCAGGCATACCTTCTCCCTTAGCTTTCTTCTCACACCGATGGTTCAGCTCCTCTTCAACTTGGCTCTGTCCTCTCGAGCCCTTAGTACCATCCTCTTCCATCGAATCCAAATTCACCTCTTCTCCAGTCTCATCAAAAAGTGCAAGTAGAAATCAGAAAAACCCTAGCAGAGGGAAAAAGATCGCGCGCGTGAGGCTACATGTTGCTCACATTCTAAAAATTCTTTAGTTTTTTTTTAAATCATGTATTTTTAAGTGAAATAATTAACCTGCTTATATTATATAATTTCAATAATTAAATATAAAGAAATATGTTTATCATGTAATGGAAGATAAGATTATATCCTTGTGTGTAGTAGGGAATTCAAGTTGAATTCCTACCAATATATTTTTGGGAGAGGCGATGAGCTTTAAGTTTAGCTGCATTAAGTCCTGACTCAATATTAGTACGTACCATAACTGACTCGAGGAGTTAAAATTTGTGGAGATACAAGAAGATTTGTCTCACCTCAAAAAAATAATTAGGATCGGTATGAAAAAAAAATACTAGGTATTTTACTAAATCTTAAACCCTTAAACATATCCTTTAAATTCTATCAAATTTTGTTTACTAATTAGTTGTTCCAATTATAGGTCTAGTTCAAATCCCTTCATAACTTCATTGTTTAGCTTCTTCTCCTACATATGTATTGTTTGTGTGCATGTTGACTCACTTTGTATACCTTGTTCCCATCCTTGAATATTTCACCATCAAAATAATTTTCTTGACACCTCTTCTTTCAAGTTCATTTTTCTTGTCGTATTCGTCGTTGGATGTAGGATTTCAAGATTGGGTTTAATTTTTTAAAAGTTTAACATATAATCCTTTGATTTCAAACAGAGTTGAACTACTTGAGTAAATAATCTTGTTTTCCTTAGTATTTTAAACAATTTCGAAATGAATAAAGAGAATAATATTAGCTGAAATCTTTAAACCAGATATTTAACATTCCGTATTTTCATTTAAAATGTCAATGATGTATATCTCCCATTACAGACATTGGAGTCAGATTTTGAATTCAACCTCTTTTTATTATTAAAAAAAACATAATTTTGGTTAGAGGTGTTAACGAGGCGAGCCGAGCTAGACTTTGATCTTAAAAAGTTAAGTTTGTGTTTAAATATATCAGTCTGGCCTAGCATGTTACCTGTTATATTATCGGCCTGTGGCCTGACTTATTTACAAAAAGTAAAAGTTTGGTTTAGTGTAACACCCCGTGTTAACCCGGTTTGTTAACATGCTATCGTATTAAGCCACGCTTAATTAAAATGCGGAATAACTTTTTCTTTAATTCAATTATGACGTCATTAATACTTAGCCAAGTTGATTACTTAATCATTTTCATAAAAATATCTTCTGTATGTAAATTGCAAGACATCTAACTGAAATACCTCATAATATAAATAAAGAGTGAGTATCTAAGGTCACGGATCTACAACACGTAGTCCAGACAATATCCTGTTACTTTATACAACTAGATTCTGAAAACATAAAGACAAATCAATGTGGCATGGACAATCCCCATGCTCACTGAATTAGTCAACAAAGCCCCAACAACAGTCTCAATACCAATATCATAATACTAACAGAAAACATAAACAGCATCCAAATCCAGTCATGTCAGCATACAACAAGTATATATCAACTAAGCTCTAGCCTCCTGCCGCCAGAGGCATCAGCCCCCGAATTGCCTGAACCTGAAATAAGCATCCCCAAACGTGGGGTGAGATCTCTAAACAAGAAATCTCAGTAAGACAATGGGTCCTCAAGGATCTTCCACCCCAAGCTCACTTACATGTGCAATATAAGTTCCAAAAGCAGTTTATCAATACAAGTTCCAAAACTATGCAGTGCAACAGATATTCATGCCATGTGTGTTATCACTATTCTACTGGCCAGAGAAATGCAGGAATACGTCTATTACCCACATAGTAGTACAAGGAACACCGCCTGCACATCACCCACAGCCTCACCATCTTATAAGACGCTACATACTCAGGCTTACCGTATAGGTGGACACCACATGAATATCGTAAAGGCACATTGCATAAAACATCTCAACAGCATTTCCAAGTATAAAAGCATGTAAAACACAGCATGCATATAAACCATCCCCCCATGGGACATAGTGGATCCAACAATGGCAAAGCCGAGGACATGAAAGCTTACCTTGCAAGCTCATAATCCTATGCCAAGAGTCCACACAGCAGAATCACAATCTGTTTTGGACCAGCAATCGTATCAATAACCAAGCTCATACGTATAAACACAAAGACTACGTTTTCCTTTTACGGTTTATGTCTTAAGGCTTCACACAAAGCCACAAGCCCTTAACCACTTAGGTTTTGACTTAAACAACTTATTACATAAGTGTGACTTCATCAATCTAGGGTCCACAAACCCATACAAGCCCTCTGTATGAACAGTGTAGCTACTATTCATCGAAATCCCAGAATATCCGGATATATGTCGGCGACATATCCGGATATCCCATATCCGGATATCTAGAATCCCATATCCGGATATCAAGATCCAGATATCCATATCCGGATATCATGATCCGGATATCCATATCCGGATATCCATATCCGGATATCAATATCCGGATATTCACAACCAAATATCCGGATATTTCGTGACAGAACACAGATTCTGCATTTCGCGAAAATCCAATCCAAAGGTCCAACTTTTAACTCCTTAAAACTTTAAAGCATGCATCTTTAATCACATTTAAGTTATCTATCACGTTGGTTACTTGTTTAACTTATTAACATGCTAAGACTCAACCTTTAAGTAAGGATAACTCATGATCAAGGTGGGTGACACTTACCCAAAGCTTAGAACAGCAAAAATGAAGGCTCTTGGAGCTCACACAAAGTCTCCAAGGTTCTGACTTCAAAGAGAACGAAAAATGGCACTCAACAAGGTTCCTTCCTTCACAAAGTATGCTTCTTGGAGCTCCAACAACCAAGGAAAAAGGCTAGCACTCACACAACCAAGGTGGACAGCAGCAAAACACCACCCAACCAGGCTACCACTCAGCCAAGAACAGCCCACACCTCACAAGACTCTCTCACACCAAGCTATAGTGTTTAGAAGAAGAGAAATGAGAAGAAAGGTGCAAACTTGGGAGATTTTCAAGCCAAAGAGGTCAAGAATTGAAGGTGGCAGCAGCTGGCTCCACACTCTCACGTAAGGTGGCTGAAGAATCAGCCTAGGTTAATGTGCAAGGGCCAATTTACAGCGGTTTAGCATTTAACGCGCAGTATTAGCATTAATAGCTACACAAAAAATTTTAATCCCAAACTTTGGAATCTTAACCTACTCATTTTCTAAGATTTGTCATCTTTTTATTTTATTTTTCGGAGCACCTTTCCGGTACGCGCTTTTCCATAGCCGGTATAAGTTCTAGCACCAGTTCTCATTATTTTGACTTGAAACTCATTTTAACCTACATATTATTCTAGTAATTATCATGCACTTATTATAATTTTCCGGGATACTTCACCGGTACGCATTGATATCGGGTAGCAGAACCGGTATCTACGATTTTCGTCAGAAAAATGACTTTCAGCATTATTACTCACTTACTATAATTATTAAAGCCTCATAATAATTATTAGGGTCAATTATGGAATTATTTCTTAATTATCACATTTAATTAATTAATCTCCTTAATTAGCAGTGCGGGTTCTTACATTTAGCCTGTTAAGGAAAATAAGATAAAGATTTATCTAAACAAAATATATGATCAACAACACTAATAATTCCACAGAGATTCATAAATCCAATGTATCCAAACAACATAACATAAAACAAAACCATTCAAGAAATTTGTTTAACCAATAAAATGGAGTGAAATCAGTTGAGAAGAGATGGGATTATTATAAGTAGTATAAAAAATATAAAAAATGAAATAAAAGTTAGTATACTAGATCAACCTGAGAGACTATAAGGCCAAATTTTTGAATTAGAGCCTGAGACATTTTTATTAAACGAGCTTTTATGCAAGTCCAAGCCTGCTTACAACAACCAATTTTTGACATGTAAACTCATGCCTTCACGAGCGGGGCCAAAGCAGTGTTTCAAAAGCTCACCTCGCCCCCCGGGTTGACCCGGGTCAACCCTGACCCCTCCCCTCTGAGGGTTGGGGTCACAAGTTGGACCCTATATGCATATCGACCCCTCCAACCCCCAAAACCCGGCTAGGTTTCAGTGACTCCCGGGTCAGAGGGGTCAAAGGGGGTCACTGCATGTTCTTTTTTTAAAAAAAAAAAATTCCTTGAAACAACATCGTTTTATTAAAAAAAATGCTTGCAAACCTAAATCTAATCGTTATCTTCTCTCCCAACGACCTAGACGTCTTCAATCTTCACCTTGCTACCGTGAATCTTCTAGAAAAGGTAAGAATTTTACCAATTCAAATGAAATCCTTACGGTCGTCGATGGAAAACAAAAATTCATTCTTACTTCCTTTAAATTTTCCTTTGTCAGGAATCTTCTCAAAAGAGAAAGAACCGGATCAGCGTAGTGACCCCATTAGAATATGAGTTTTGCACTTTGGTATCTTGATACTTTAATTAGGTTGTGTAATATTGACTTGTGGTTGTAATTGGTGAATTATGTTAAGTATATTTTGAATCTTTGATGATTGGTGATTTTTTTTTAATATTTTCATATAATATATATATATATATATATATATATATATATATATATATATTTTTAATATATAAAATCGGGTCAGTGTAGTGACCCCGTGACCCCTTGGTTTAACCCGTGACCCCGTAACCCCTAACCTCGGTCGGGCCGGGTTTTTAAACACTGGGCCAAAGGCCCCTGGAAGGCCATGATTCTTTTAGCACCCCTAATTTTGGTCATATTATATAGAACATTTGCATGAACATATTCTTAAAATATCTTTAAAAAGTTTGTTAAGAAGCTTTAAATTATATGTACAAAAAAGCTTCATATATTAATGTTTAGAAATTAATTAGGCTTTATATGTTTATAGAGATGATGTTAAGTCGTGTAAAAATACAAAAAAGATGTTATAGACTTAGAGATGGAAATACGAGTACGTACCATTTATAAATAGCTTGAAAACACCAACCCACTCTTTTTAGGTCAGACCTGTTCTGCCAACTCTAATTTTAGTGGTCATTATGCTTCATTTAGAATTAAGTTGTTTTATGAAATAGTCTTCTTCATCCATCGGGGTCTTCCTACTTAAGTTATAACATGTTACATATGTTATTTATGTTATACTAAAATCAATTTATTCCTAAGTTTTTTTTGCTTATTTACAAATATCAATCATGGGCACTATAGTAGAAGAACCTCCAATGCTTATGGACATTCCAATTGAAATCAAAACAAGTCAGATTGATAGTAAACCATAATATAGTCAGGCATACATTTAGATGGATGTGACTTCCCTGATAGTGATGTTAAATTGTTTGACTTGTTATATGAGATCAGCATTGGATCTATTCATATTTAGGAGAATGTTGGTTCTAATGCTAGACCCTCTAGGAAACATAATGAATGGGATGATGACACTCATTATGATTATGCAATTAGTGATGAGTTAAATAGCATTGTTAGTTCTCATAATGATAAGGGAACGCTAAATGGCAGTTGAGATGAAGTTTACAGATTTCAGGGTTTATATGAAAGTAATGCAAGAACATTATAATGAAAATTGGATTGACTTTCTATACCTTGACAATGACTCTTAACGTGTAATGTGTAAGAATTCATGCGGGTAGAAGATACATGCTTCGCTTAAAGGGAGAAGCATTCTAAATCAAGACCTTCTAGCAGAAAGATCATAATTGTGATTGGGTTAGAAGCACACAAAAGTAACTGCATCATGCTATGTGTAATTGAAAATGATGGAATTGAGAATATATACCCATAGCATTTACAGTGTTTGAAGTTGAAAAACATATGACCATGTTTAATTTTTTTCTTTTATTTTCTCTTCTAAAATTTTACTAAATCTTCAACTCCTTTATTGAATTTTAATTGTAGTGGTAGAAGTTACATTCTTATATGTAACACCTTATTGGTGCACAACCTTATCTTTACGCATAATCACAGTGCAAAGAATAACAATTGCAATGGTTGCAACAACTCCTGAAACTCATGAATTAGTCTCCTAGTCAAACTAAAACATTGGTTTATGCAACTAATCTTGAACAACATAGGGACTTTTAAAGAAAAAGGTTGGATAATAAAGTCTGATAGATAAAAGGTGAATTCTTAACATTTAGCTTATTTATTATTTAACTCTATATGTACAACACAATGGCCTAACAAGGTTATGATGATTGAATGGCATGCTTAAGGCATACAAATGTGAACATGGATTTTCGTGCAACATTTATACAACAAAAAGTCCAAAAGATGAGTTGTGGAATATTGCACGATCCACCATTACACACGAGTTTGATAAGATCATGGTAAATATTAAGATTGTTGACGCCTATAAAGAAAAATGGTTGAGCAACATTGAAGCATCATCATGGAATAAGTATTCATTTAATTCGTGAACAAAGTATGGTATTCACAAAATAACACTTCTAAGACGTTTAATTTGTTAATCTAGGAGGTACGAGAAAAACTAATTTTCTCAATAAGTGAAATCATAAGATAAATGCTAAAAGAAATATTCATTGCAATCCTTGAATCCTCATGATCGTGATCTTATCACAGATACTCAAGAGATACTTGTTCTATTCAAGGGGTTTATCCAATTTATTTATATAATATTTACAATAATATCGAGATATAATATGAAACTGGATAAATAGTTCTTTTATTTATTTGCGCCAAACAAAGTTTAACATCTAGTGTCCTTTATTTAATCTTTAGGACACCCATTTAGCAGAATGAGGGGATGAGATAATACATGTCGGATTTGTTCCAATGTACAATGTTTGAAAAATAAAAGAGGTAAATGTGAGCACCCTGTTTTGACCAGATCCATTCTAGTTTTACTATTTTGAAAAAGGAGAAAATATTTCTCCTATCATAGGAGATAATTTTAACTTGTGAAACCCCTAAACAATTTTGTTTTGTTGTTTTCAAAAAATAAAAAATAAAATAAAAATTGAGGGTATTTTGAGAATTTTTTTTTATTGCAACATGAATTTTCTCAAAACACCAAAACAATGTCATTTTGAAACTCTAATTCATAACCTATTTAGAAACTCTAATTCTTAACATTAACCATTGTCTTTTAATTACCCTTGATCAGATGAATCGGGAGTTTTCCAGTCGTTTGGAGAAATTGCAGTTTTAAGTTGTTGCGCGCGCCGTAGGCACGCTTCCCCAAACTCACTAATTTCCATCATATTTCATCAGAAATCATATTTCCTAGTCCTATATACCATTTATAACTTGTATTCAAAACCTAGAGCTCAAAACTCAATCGGCACGTTTTACGGTGCAACTGTACCGCAATATTTTTACCCGGTAAAAACACTATTCACAGAATTTTCTGAAACTTGCCTAACCACTCGATTTTTCATTCTGAATCCATTTCCAGGGTTATTTTTATCATTTGAGACCTCCTACTCAATTTTACCTTCCTAGGGTTGCGTGTTTGGCAAATTACCGTTTTGCCCTTTCTATGTATTTTAATCTAATTTTCACTAATCCTTTCCTTTAATCCATGTTTAATATATTAATATATAATTTAAAAATGTGAGGTGTTATAAAAAACCACTTGTTCGAAACAATTGCCAATAGTATACTAGAGGCATCATTCTTCTTCATTGATTCATGTAGGGTGGTTGTATTGGAGAGGGAAACATATCTTGCGTGAAAGAAAACGTTTCTTCTCTTCACCTTAAAAAAAAAAAAAAAAACTGTATTTGAACCTTTCATTTATTTTTGAGAACCTTTCATCCATTACATTTTTTATTCCCTTTCTTCATTTGTAAACCCATATCCACTTAATTTGCGAATATTTTATTTTTAGGACCAGCCACTCATCATATTTTAATCACATGCCTCTTGTGAACCTAAAATTAATTGGTTGCAATCTTTTTTTGTGAACTTATTTTTAGTTGATTAGAAACGTTTCATTTTTTCATTTATATCCAATTAGTTGTAAACATTCTCTTTTTGTTTGTGAACCTATATGTAGTTAGTTGTAAATATCTTTTCCGTTTATGAGCTCATATCTAATTGGTTGAAAATATATGATTTTCAACGTATGAGCTCATATTCAGGTTATTGCAAAGGTTTGATTTTCTGTTATTGAACCTATATACAGTTGGTTGCGAACTTTTGTTTTTTTTTCGTGAACCTATATTTGGTTGCTTGCAAACAAATATTTTTCCTTTAGCAAACTTATAACCTATTGCTTGCAAACATTTTCTTTTCAATTTGTAATCCTATGTCCAATAGATTGCAAATATTTTATTTTCCTTTGGTGGACCCTTATCCAATTTATTGCAAATGTTTTCTTTTCTGTTTCTGAACTTGTACCAAATAGGTAGTAATTTTTTTCCATTGGTTACAAATGTTTTTTTTGTGGTTGTAAACCTGTATCCAACTAATTTCATACAACTACTTTTGAACTCCATGTGTGAATCCATATCTAGTCAATTTGCATATATTATCCACCTTGGTAAATATTTTTGCACTTTAATAAATTGTGAAGCATTTGTTCAAGTTTTAAATTTTCAACCTGTATCATATAAAGGCAGCATGCATGCAAGATTATCCCTATGTTTTTATCTCAACATGTCTATTAGGTAAAACAAGGTTTTAATACCTTAAACCTTCATACAAGACCCAAACATGATTTCATACATTTCCTTTGGTTCTAATACTAACCAATCATCACTAAATTTCCTAAGGATCACTGTTTTACATAGCCAATGAATTAAACACTTAATTTGCACAATTATTCCTATATGGCCGAAATGCACACACAATTTCCAACATTGACATCCTGTGCCATTTTATTCACGAAAACTTCATTTCAACTCTGATTGATATGAATTTTTGATATGTTATAATAGACACATGTACCTTTAATTTTCAATAAACCAAGCTTTATTTGGAGTCCTATAGCTTCAGATATGATTTTTCTAAAACAACAGCGCCAAATTGACTTATAACCAAGTTCATGCATCTTAACATCTTCCATTGATTTTTTACCACTTGAATCTTAAATCCAATCATACTATGACTTCAATTTCAGTTTAACATTATTACAAACACATGGTGACCCTATTTAACACTATATGGCCGATTGGTTCCTTGAAGAAACACTAATCCCACTTGCTTGTTTTTAATATTTTCTGTGCATAGTTTTACATAGATTTAATAAACAACCTTAAAAACAATTAAAAATACATGAAACAACATCATTTAATCATGATATTATCAAACCCTAACCCATTATAAAACACTTAATAAAATAACTTCCAAGCAACAAAATTTAGATGTAATATCTTATTAAGCTTCCTTGTGAACTAGGCAACACTTTCCATACAAATACTTGTCAAAACCCTAACTCTCTCTAGATGAATAGTACCAGCCCTCCTTGAATGAATGTTTCTCTTCAGAACATCCTCTATATACTTCTGCTAACTCAACCATAATCTTCCTTTGTCACGCTCTCTCTTAATTTGCATACCCACGATTACATTTGCAGCGCCTAGATCTTTCATTTCAAAATGCTTTGCCAGCTCCTTTGACAGCACTGATCATCTTCGAATTGTTTCCAACGAGTAGCATGTCGTTAATATACAAAGTTAAAATAACAAAATCACCTTTTAACCTTTTCACGTAAACACAATGATCAGCACTATAGCAGTCAAAGCCAATCTTCACCACATAAATGTCGAACTTCATGTATCACATCTTGGGGGACTGTTTCAGAATAGATTTATTCAGCTTGCAAACTAGCCCCTCTTTGCCTCTTACTGTGAACCCATCTGGTTGCTTCATGAAAATAACCTCCTCCAAATCACCATGAAGGAAAGCCATCTTCACATCCAGCTGCTCTATCTCTAGGTCATATGGAGTTGCTATAAACAAAACTAGCCTTATGAAATTTAACTTTTAGGTGAAAACACCTCACCATAATTAACCCCTTCTATTTGTGAATATCCCTTTGCAACCAACCAAACCTTGTAGCGCTCAATCTCTACATTGGCACCAACCTTTTTCTTGAACATCCAATTGCAACCAATGGCCTTTGGGTATGCAGGGAGTTTCTCCAAACTCCAAGTTTGACTTTTCATCAGAGACTTCATCTCATCTTTCATTGCTTCCTCCTACTGTTTGGCATTCTCCGATTTCCTAGCTTGCCTTACAACATCACTTGTAATATTCAGAGCACAACTATTATCATTAGCATAGAGAATACAAATTTCATGTTTATACCTCTCATATGGTTTTCTTTCCCTTATGGACCTTCTCAGTATTTGTGCTTCAACTTAAGCCTTAGTTTTAGAATCTTCATCTTCAACCTCATTATATTCAACAGCTTCAGAATTTGAACTTTCAAATCCAGCCTATGAGTTTATTGCATCCTTTTCAAACCCACGTCTAACTCCACAATTTGTGGCTCTTCAGGAGCTTTTGGAAAAATCCCATTCGGCTTAGATTCCCTGAACACAACATCTCTATTGTAAGTTACACTTCGAGTATCAGGATTCCACAACTTATACCCTTTGACGCTATCCTTGTACCCAATATAGATATACTTCTTAAATTTACTATCAAGCTTGGTTCTTCTCTCCTTGGGTACATGTACATATGCTTCACAGCCAAACACTCTGACATGAGATACGTCTGGCTTCTTCCTAGATAGTGCCTCATACAGAGTCTTCTCCTTCAAGGCTAATGTAGGAGATATGTTCTTTAGATAATAAGTAGTAACCGTTGCTTCCGCCCAAAACTCGGCTGCCAAGCCTGCACCACTTACCATACTCTGTGCTTTCTCCATGAGAGACTGATTCAATCTCTCTGCCACCCCATTCAGTTGAGGTGAGTAGGGCGTAGTCTTCTGCCTCACAATGCCATTGCTTGCACAGAACTGATCAAATTTTGTTGAACAAAAATCCCCTCCATTGTCAGTTCTCAACACCTTGATTCTTTGGACAAACTGATTTTCCATCAAAGCCTTGAACTCACAAAATTTATCGAACACTTCATCCTTGCTGCGCAAGAAATATAACCACACATATCTTGAAAAATCATCAGTAAAAGAAACATAATACCTTGATTTTCCATGTGATGCAATAGGTTTGGGGCCAAACACATTATTGTGTATCAAGTCCAGAATCCGCTCGGCTCTTCCTTTTATGGAATCAAAAGATACTCGATTCTGCTTCCCTTGTAGACAATGCTCGCAAAATACAAACCCTATAGAGCAACTCAAAATTCCATCCACCAGCTTCTTTGATGTCAGAGTTTCTAGACCTTTTCCTCTAATATGCCCCAGCCTCCTATGCCAAACATAGTAGTGTCCTCCTTTACCTTTTCCACTATGCAACTTTCACCACTGAACACTATGTTACCCAACAGTCTCCATAGTTTACCATGGCGCCCTCCTCTTGCAATCACCAAAGCTCCCCGAGTCAGCTTGCAAGAATACTTATAACTTCTAAAATTAATACATATATCTTTATACTTCCAATGGAGATCAGATTTCTGGTAAGTCTCATAATATGCATCACGTCCATCAGATTCTTAATTACTCCATCATTCATCTTCAGCTTTACCTTCCCGTGCCCCACGATAGCATGAGTCATGTCATCTCTCATTCTAACTGTACCGCCAGAATATGGTTCATATGTGCAAAACCATTCCTTATGATGTGTCATATGGAACGATGCTTCAGCATCAATGATCCAGTCTTTTCAGTCTCCATGATTGTCAAACACCATGTACAGGTCCCCTACACTATCTCCATCATCCTTCTTTGTACTAGAACCAGAAGCTGGTGGATTATCCTGCTTCTCAGGAGGACCTACTCTTTTATTTATGAGATTCCTCCTCAAGTGTCCAACGTGTTTGCACCTTCAGCACGTTACTTTAGATTTATCATGGGACTTTGAGCGTCCACTCGATCTTCCTCTCTGACCAAACTTTGATCTATCACCACTCCTCCCTCTAAGGACCAGAGCCTCATTACTGGTACCTTAACCTACCATTCTCATCTCCTCAGACAATAGGGTAGCAATAACTGTCTCGCACAACAGTTTATTAATGCCAGTACCGATTGAAACAATGATGTGCTCCCAAGAGTTTGGCAGTGAATACAACAAGGTGCAAGCTTTATCTTCCTCATCCGAATTTATATCTATAGATTAAAGTTGTGCACAAACAATGTTAAATCCATTTAAATGAGCAGAGAAAGAATCACCTTTGCTCATCCGCAAATTATATAGCTTCCTTCGCAAGAACAACTTGTTCACGAGTGACTTACTAGAGATCCTTCGCGGTCTTCTCAGAAGTTACGTTCACGAGAACGTTATCTGCCAAGCATAACCATATTAGGCTTCATGACTTTCAATCGTCTTTGGTCAACGCCTTCAACTCCTTTGACTCGCCTTCCTCCGATGTTCTGTCACCGACAGTTTTCTTTGGTACCGATGGCTTTACATCTTCAATCACGTACCACACGTCCTTGTTAATGAGCAAAGCCTCCACCTTCAATTTCCATAGCTCGAACCCCTTTCCTTCGAAATTTTCAACCTCAATCTATGATTGACCAGTCGACATCATTTCCAAATCAATTTCACAGTTTTCTCTATACCAAGAAAAACCCCAAATCGCGAAACCCTAATCTGCCACATGAACCTCGGTAGCAAAACCAAAGCTCTTGATACCAAATGTTGGAAATTGACAATCACACACAAATCGAAAAATAAAAGAGAAAGAGAAGAAAGAATTTTGACACGGTGATTTATCCTGGTTCACCAAATGTAGGTTACGTCCAACTTGTTTTTACTATATTCACCTTACCGCCACTAGTTACAAGTCACTCGGTTTACAAGGAGAATATAAATATGATTAGAAAATCCTAACAACAACTATTCATGGGCTCAAGCCCAAACTACTAAGAAAAAGAAAATTACTATAAATCAGAGTTCCACAACAGTACCTAGCCTCTATAGACCTGGAGGTGCTGTTCCCCGATCCCCCGCCTGGGAGGTTTCCTAGTACCCCCGCCCGCTTACCTGGGAGCGGAATCCCAGTTGCTTTTTTGCTAACCCTGCCAATAAGGGCCCTCAACAACATGCGAAATATGAGTCGTACCCTATATTTTTCTCTACCAATGTCTACTTCATCACATCATTTCCAAAGAGATACCGTATCAATCTCAACATCCAACCATTTAAATCATAAAACCCCCTTTGAACAGAACCTAAAATCATGACATCTCCAAAAAAATCAAAAGCATTTGTAGTCTTTTAGCTTTAAACTTCAACCAAGCATAAAAAGAAGGTTTCTCAAGCTTCAAAATCTCCCTTTTAGACAAACCAAGGATTATGCATGAAAATAGGTATTAGAGGAATGAATTTTTCTCTCACTCAAAGCTTCCTAGGTCAAAAATGGTAGATGAGTTTCACTTTCTATGGGTAGCTTAACAACTTTCATGAAGGAAGATAGTTGTTTTTGTGGCTTAGATGAAAATGAGTATTTCAAGAAAACGAGAAGAAGAAATCGGCTATGGAGGAAGGTGGTGACGATGGATGAGAATGTGTGAGGAGAGAAAGAGTGTTTTTCTTTGTTTTTAACCAAGGTAAATATCTAAATGGGTAAAGACTTATTTACCCTTCTTGATTCATTCACTCTCAACCACTAACTTAGAATATTTAATGTGATTTTGAGCTCATAGAAATTATGGAATAGTTTCCACTATATTATTTTTAAGTTTTAAAGAAGTTTCCTAATTGCATTTTTATCCCAAAAATTTTATTATTTGCACTTTTATCCCGAAAAGTGACTTAATTTGAATAATTAGATTTTTTATCTAATTAACCTCTCTTAACTATTAAATAATTACTAATTATTAAATTTAATTATTCAGGTTATTATACTTGGCAGGTCAATTCAGTGCGATTTGTTCCACTAACAAATCCATCCACAACATCAGCTAAGACACTTCCATGTCTGCATCCATGATTTTTCTACCTTACATCACCATGTAAGTAGCAAAATGTATATTATTCTAATCAAGTCAATTAATACCCTTTCTTGGTGACTATCGATTAAGAACTATATTTAGCAAATAACTAAATAGTGTACTCGAGATCTCATGATCATGATCTCATCATAGATCCTCAAGATACACCTTGATAGTAAATAAAGGCATATAAACAACAAGTAAAGTAAATGCTCTAAAATTATTCATGAAAAATGCCACAGTACATGGTGTCATCTGACTCTCAAATTGTCTCTAGGACATCTATACTAACAATGTTGGTTTGAATTTAGTAATTTTGTTTCACTTTACCTATCATGTTTTCTTCATTTTATCAATTCAATGTTTATTATTATCATCATTTTATGTTAGATTGTCTAAACTCATTAAAATCAAAATTGGAGATTAAATAAATGATTTTTTTTCCTTTTGCATGTCAAGTGCATGCCTAACATATAGGAGTATAAGTCTTTACTCTCTTATAACAAAGATAATTTTAAAATTTATAATTTGTCACAATATCTAGTAAAAAACAAGTAAAGAAAGCAAATTTGAGCACTTTATTTTGATCAAATTTATTGTCAGTTACTATATTATAAAAGAATCATTGATTTTGTTGGCATTTTATAAAATGAGATAAAATAAATAGCGAATAAGACTTGGAATTTTCATAGAAAATCTTAACATGCGTTCAGTTTCTCAACTTTGTATTTGGTTTGATGTTTTTATCCTTATTATAGGTAGAAATAAAAAATAAATTAAAGAGAGGGCATCCACCAAATTTCGTGACACACGTTTCAGGTATTTTTTTCATTTAAAATAATATAATAAATTCAATAATATGTATCACAAAGATGCTTCTTTGTCTATGATAACACTTGCTCAACACAATTGCCTATAGCATATGTAACGTCCGACCGCTTCAAGAATTAATGACTATCCCCACATACTAACACGAGACTTTTCAATGTCCTTTTTCCTCACTCGCACACTTCTTGGGAAAATTTCCCAGGAGGCCACTCATCCTAGAATTGCTCCAAGTCAAACACGCTTAACTATGGAGTTCTTCCATTCTGGGCTACCGAAAAAGTATATGCATCTTGTTAGTATAGGTAGTACCAATTAATTCTTATAAGCTATCCTCAACTGTACTGTCCTATACCAGCACAGTCTCTGGAATCTCTCTCTTTTGGATGTTGATTCGATTCATTCAAGCGCCTGGGATGTTACATGCCCACCAGCTTCCGCCTGGTTCATCCTTGAGCCACTCCGTACTAGAAGAGAGGCCTGCTCTGATACCACTTGTAATGCCCAACTGCTTCAAGAATCAATGACTATCCCCACATACTAACACGAGACTTTTCAATGTGATTTTTCCTCACTCGCATACTTCCTGGGAAAACTTCCCAGGAGGTCACTCATCCCAGAATTGCTCCAAGTCAAGCACGCTTAACTATGGAGTTCTTCCGTTCCGGGCTACCGAAAAATAGATGCATCTTGTCAATATAGGTAGTACCAATTAATTCTTAGAGTAAATACCCTTTTTTATCCTCAGCAAATTTCACGGTAACCGCTTTAGTCCCTAGCAAATAAAAAGGACCATCGAAGTCCCTAAGAAATTCAAAATGGACCCATTTTAGTCCTTTTACGGACTAATATGGGTCTTTTTTGAATTTGTGAGGGACCACGATTTCAACTAAAAGGATCCATTTTGAATTTCTTAGGGACCACGATGGGCTTTTTTATTTGCTAGGGACTAAAGCGGGTGTCGCGAAATTTGCTGAGGACCAAAAAAGGTATTTACTCTAATTCTTATAAGTTATCCTCAATTGTACTGTCATATACTAGGATAGTCTCTAGAATCCCTCTCTTTCAGGTGTTGATTTGATTCATTCATGTACCCCCGTCGCTGGAAGCCTACCAAGAGTCGCTCCTTGTATGTGCCCTTGCGCACCAGCGATCACTCCTCGCCCTCATCAGCGCCCAGGATGTTACAGTATACCCCATAACGAGCACCATTCTTCTTTTACGATTCATGTAGAGCATATCGGATAGGAGACATGCTTCACTATAAAGGAAAATTTCCTTTCATCCATCCTCATTTTGGAAAAAATAATATATTGTATTATTAAAAGAGACAACTTACTCAATACTTACTAGTAATTCTGCAACTTCACTCTCACGCACATGGCAGCGACGACACCAACAAAGCTAAAATGAAAAATGCTTTGTTGGAATAAGGACTATTCACCACATGATTTCCTATATTCAGTAGTAATCAGGTAAAATAGAAGAAGATGATTTTGAAAAACACACATTGAAAATAAGAGAAGGTTATAGAAATATAGAGAAAATAACTTTAACACCAAAAAAGGTGATTTCCTTAAGCAAATATGTTTTGATTAAGCCCGAATAGGCATAACTGGATCCCCCTGAGGTCACTGTTTATGCGTATATTAGATCATAATTATAATGTAAGTGCGCTTTATCAACAAGTAATATAGGATTGTTAGTCCATTTATCATTCCCACGAAGAAAAATTATGACGTTTGTCAAGTAAAGTAATATAGGAGAATAATATTGGTTTTTTAGACTTTAAAATATAAGCAATAATTAAGACTAACTAAAGCTACTAAAATTAAAAAGCAAAGATTCACTAGAGATGAGAGAATTCAATTAAAAGATAGGTTAAGATCAATTTCCCAGCTACCGCAATCTTGTAATGGTGTTGTATCACTATGCTATAACAACGTGTCAAATAGTAACCAAACACATTTATTTTATGTAGGGACTTCTACCAACTTTACATGTATAACCCCAAGTCTATCTCTCATCTCCCTATGAGGAATTAACCTTAAGATTCATTAAAGAACCAGTTTTTAGGTTAAGTGGTGAGAATTGTTCATGTATTCCCAACTTGACTAAGTTTGTAAATCCTAATTTGTCTACTTTATCTAATAAGGGCTAGGGTTCAAATACTTCCTAGCATCAGCCCCTTCATGCTTAATGCATGTGCTTACCAGCAAACACATAAGATGAAATGAAACATACTTGTTAAACAACTAAAAATAGCAATGACATAACATAGTTTAGGCATAAAAACTCAATTACGACATGAGTACTCTATCACCTAACCCTGAAACATTTAGATCATGATAAACATAATAAAAGCATATAAAAAATGAAGAATTCATAATGAAAGTAGAATTATAGTTTTCACCAAAAAAAAGTAGAATTATAGAACAATGTTGTTTTGAAATAGCTGCACGCCAACATTGCTTTTGCCCTGCTATAGCAACATGTGATGCTTCCTTTATTCTTCACATTTGAGCGAATTCTTCTCCAACTTGCTTCGTCTTCCTCGCACCTCCATGCATTCCTCTCTGTAGAAGCCCTAAGTCTCTTTTATGAAATGGGCTTGAGTGTTCTTATATAGGCCTTGCTTGAATTCAACTCCTAATAGGATTCATCAATTGAGCTATGGAGTTTAAATTCAAATTCTTGTTTCTGCAGCCTTATCTCTAATGTTTGCGCCCTTCTTGCTCTTCTAATTGTATTTGAAATTCTTTTAGAAGTTATCTTGATTGGTGCCGTTGAATCCTAGATTTGGTTGAGCTATTTTTCCTCTTAAACAACCTTATCATAAATTAAGAAGGCTTGTCTTCTGATCCTGTGTCATTTGAATTTGAATTCAAACCCTTATCCTTTTCTTCAGTTTGTTAATCTTTGCTGCCCACCGTTTCACTTAGGGTTTGCCGAGCTTCACCAGATACTATGGTTGATCTACATTAGCGTGATGCCATACCAGATGTGCAACTGATGAATGTCTGTCACGTGGTAGTTGAGCATTAACTTTGTATGCAACCTACTTCGTACACAACTAACTGCTTTAGTTGTATAATATATTTGAAATTGGCATTATTATGGTAAATTCTTATTTTAGTTACAATTTTTAGGTTTTTTTTTGTTCTTGCAATAAGTGACACGACAAACATGGTGGTAGAAAAAAATCAAAAATTCAATTCAAATAATAAATTACATAATTAATACTATTTTTAAATATTTTACATGACTAATGGAACCAGTTGTGCACATCTAATTGCCGATTAAGTGCGTGTGCAACTGGCGCGTGTCAAGCTATTGTGAGTTGCATCCAAATTGATGCGAAACTAATTGTGTTTCAATTTGGGTGCAACTCATTAGAGCTTGCCACGTGGAACTAAGGGTGGGCATGGTTCAACCCGAATTGGTTTTTATCTGAACCGAATCAAACAAGTTTTTCAAGAATCGAACAATTTTATTTTATCCGATTTGATTTGATTTTTCTCAAATCGGTTCATGGTTTAAAACCAATTTATGATTTATAATTAGTTCTGAACCAGTTGAGGTACACAAACCATAATGATTATGATAGAAATAACCGGATTCAGAATAGCCACAATTCTCAATAATATCTTTATTCAATAAAAGAATAACCGAATAAGTTAAGATTCACAATGTCCTTAAATAGGTAACGAAAAACAAAATAACAAAAATTATGAAATTATCTATACAAAGAAAAAAAGATAAAATAAATAAATAAATATATAAATAAATATATATATAAATATAATAAAATCAATGAAAATGACTCTAAAAGCCCAAAAAACACCTGTGCTCGTGGCAAAAAATGAACCTTAATAAGAAGATTGATTCCAACACGTGGTCAAAGTTCAGCCCATTCCGAGATGGTTACCTGTGTCTGTGTACAACTTGTTATATTAGTTGCGTTTGAAAACGGCATTGATTCTATGATTTATTATTTAACAATTTTTAAATTTTTTGGTTCGACCATAGCATTAATTTTTTTTAGGTAACCCAACGAGTTGGTTCTCCAAAATCCACAAGTTTTGACTCTTTGAGCTGGCTATGAGACTAAGTCGGAGTGCGGGACGAGAGGGATGAATATATTTAAACCCCTCCCAAAGGTGGCATGCGAGGATTGAACCAAGGCCGTTACATTTCCACTTATTCAACTCTCTTGCTAACAACTGAGTTACCACAATTTGATACTAGATTTTTGTTATAATACTACATGACCTTTTTTTTAGGCAATTTGTATATCCTTCATATTTATTTTTCTAAAATCATAGTTTTGCGAAGACACTACGTCGTGAAGACCCTTTTCAGATAACAATAATTTTTTTTGCTAATATAGAAACAACAAACCATAGGAGTAGTCTATTAATTTAGTGGAATTATCAAATATTTGTTCCACATTTTACCAACCCGAGCGCCTAAATTGTCATCCATCCTCAGAACAACCACCACGAGAAAAGATATCAATAAATTGCATTATGTATACAGGTACAATATCAAAATATCTTGGGGTTATCAATGTTACTGCTTGTATAAAGGTTTTGCATAATAATTGAAGAGAAAAGATATTCTTACTACCAAAATCTTGTACTACCAACTCACTATCTATCTAATCACCATTGGATCAACATTTTCTTTTTTTTCAAAAACTTTTTAGTATTCTCTCTTCTTGATTCAATGGTGATTAGATAGGTAGTAAGTTAGTAGTAGAAAAATTTGGTAGTAAGAATATCCTTCCTCGTAATTGAATATGATAAGTAAAACATTGTGTATGACCAAAAAAAGAAAAGAAAAAGAAAATGAGCAGAATAACATTAAAAAATCAGTTTAGTTCATTAAGTGATTTTAAAAAAATAGTTTGGTTCATCAACAATACATTTATTTCAAATTAGTTGGAGTCCATGACATATAAACCCAAACAAAAAGTACAAAAATATTAGGGGGAAAAAGATAAAAATAAAAAATATAAATGATACTAAAAATTTAAAAATAAAAAAGTAAAAAAGTAAAAAAAGAAGTTAAATAAGAGAACAAATACATAAGGGAAAAAAAAGGAAAGTAAAAACTTAAAAAATAAAATGAAAAAAAGAAGAAGACAATAAATAAATAAATAAGAGAAAAAAAAGAGAAGAAGAAGAAAAAAAATTTAATTCGATTCAATGACTGATTTTTTAAACCAATTTATCAATTTGATTCATAAATTGGTTTTTCAAAACCAATTTAGTATTTGAACTCGTGTTTTAAAAATAGTTTGCTTTATGATTTTTATTTTTTAAAAATCAATTCATTTAAGTGCAATACAATTTAATTCAAAAAAGAACTCAAATTTGTTTAGTTATTTTGAACATCTGTGAATTGTACCACAAGAAAACCGAACTATATGAACTGGTTTACTTGCAATTCGGTTTTTCTTGGTGCCGTTAATTTCAATTAAAAAGCAACGTGGTTTTTCTATTTGAACCGAACCATGCACAGTCTTATCTTACCTCCATAACTCTATTATCACCCTTCCTCTTATTCTCAATGGTGCAGCAAAAGAATAGACGTACAGCAGGCAAAAAATTGAGGACATCTCTAGCAATCTTTCTTTGAACAACTGGGTCAAAGTTCAGGGATAAAATTAACTGTACATAAACTCTGTTTCCCATTCAAGTTCATTAAACTCTTGCTTCCAAATCTTTAGATATAGCAAGCAAGAATCCATATTTACATTTTTCGTAAAATCTCCAAACATGATTCGTCAAGCCAAGGCCGAAAATTTCCGTTGTCGCTCACATTCTGCAAGAATGTATAGACAAAGTACATCAAGAAAACTCCCATTACAAGTAATTCACATTAGTTAGCAGAAGATCAATACAAGAACCCACACCATTGTGTTAGAAAGAACACATGTAAACGTAAAATCATGAATCAATGCTCCAAACGAACGAACAAATGTAATCTAAAAGACAGCATGAGAAAATAAAGCCCGAATGCCAAACAGAAATCACCAAATCCATAAATACCACTAAAGAAAGAACATTTTTACTTTTAAAGAATATAAATTTGTGCTATTTCAGATGAAACGACATCGTTTTGGTGCATAATTGGTGATTTTTTATATTCTCTCTCCTCCATAGAAAATATAAAAAATCACCAACTATGCATCAAAACGATGTCGTTTCATCTAAAATGGCACAAAATTATATCCTTCAAAAGGATAAACATTTTTTCCTACTACTAAATAGCCAAAATTTATTGATTATTAGCAAATGAGACACCACAAGTATATCCAGATCCAATTGCTACATATATCAACTTTTTTTTAATTTAGAATAATAACTAAAGAAAAATATTGTGGATTATTTGCCCAAAGACTTTTTAGTCTAATGGCATTCTCTGACATTTGAGAAAAGCGTGAGTAGAGATCCTTGTTAAAACTTGCTAGGTGTGGCCACGTAACACATTTTAACAACTTTCTTTACATATAGGATGTTACGATCCTACTCCAACGTATGAGACTTTAAATCCCACATTGGAAACATAAGGTTCTGGTGTGAGTTTATATGGACTTTGGGCTCTCCTACCTCATGAGTTAGTTTTTGGGGTGAGGCTCTCCCAATGTTTGTATCATAGGATTAAAACAATTACAACCAGAAGAGACTCTAAAATTGAAGAAATAAGAACCCATCACCTCCAAGTAAACCATAACCAACTAAAGTAAGTAAGTTCACTATCATCATCTAAATCAATCAAGTTGAAAACCAGAAACATAGTTTATCGAAGTACTGCTTCAATGGGCAAAATATTCTTTATACACATTAAAGATCTAAAACAGAAAAATGTTTGAACATGAACCTGTTGACTTACTTGCAACCAAAAAATGAATCCACGCAAGAGAAACAAAATCCTATGTGGTTGTTCCTTGAGTCCAGCAATTGCTTCTGATAGATCTGTACAATTATGAAACAAATATTTGATAGAGAAATGGCATCAGATTGAGCATAGACAGAGTTGTGCAAGAACGAGATTAGAAGCACTTGAAAGTCCAAAAGAAGCAGAAGCAACCTTACCTAACAACTTGCACAAACCACAGATTTTCAGAAATACAATGAAATGATGTTCCTAAGCTAAAAGGTATTATGGTATAACTTGACTAGAGAGAAATTAAAGGTTTCCCTACTGATAAATAATGAGCTCAGAATAAATTAATTTACTAGTACATAAGCAAATTAATTTATTCCAGAGGTTCTAAATTATTTTCATCACCCATGTTGTTTTGGTAATTACACTTAACCTCCTATATTAAAATTTCAGTTTTTCACAGACACCCCTGTTTATATTTTCAGAAGACACAAACAACCATATCTGTACGATGAAAAAAATACACATATAATGGAGGTAATTGTAAGTTTATGACAAGAGGGATAGAATGTATAACTTGCTCTTAATTCATATAACTCAACCAAGTTTTGGTCAGTCCATCCAGAATATCAAGTGAGAGTGTTTAATGTTATTAGTGGAATGAATCAAAACCACTGAACCTTGACTGCATAGTTCGGATTAAACTTCATGCTACCATTTTTATAAGCAAAAAAGGAATATCTGAAAAGTCAGAATGCTTGAGAAATTGCTAGACCTACCTGGATACAACTCAAGATAAGATTTGGTTTCACCATGAGTGTGATATGATTTAATCACCCCCTGACGAGTTTCTAGATGACGTTCCTTCTGCCTTCGTTGATGTAATTCATGCATAAAAAACTCATACTCTTGTTTGTCATAAGGCCTTTCAAGATATTCCATAAGTTTTTTCCTAAACTGTGAATGATCATCAGCAGAGAATTCCCCGCTGTGTCTGGGTTTCATTTCACTTTCAAACCACTAAACACACCAAAACATATCAAGAAGTTAAAAAATAATTGCTTCAAGATTGCTCATTACTGTGCATCTGTGTGAACTATGTTGCAGATTATGACTAAAACAGTTACACTGTTTGAAGTTAAAGACACTTACAGATGAATCATATGTTTTTGAAGAAATGAATGGAGTGTTTTCACAAATTTCATCAGGTTCTAGAAGAATTAGATCCGGGTCAGAGGAATTACTACCACCCTCCATCTTGTTTATCTTTGAGATATTCCTGTCACGCATAAACACCAAATCGTCATGAACAATATCAGCAGAATTCAAGAATAGTTGGTAATCTTCATCAATGTCACACTGCACTTCGTGAGTATCAAATGCCTTATCACACTGCACTCTAGTAGTCTTTCCCATTAATTCACCACCCATATGGACCAAATTGTCATCATCTGTCCAAGAATTCAGGAATAATTGGTAATCTTCATCCACATCAAACTCCACATCACTATGGCAACTCTTGTTAGGGACACCAGATACATCAAACTCCACATCACTGTGGAACCTCTTATTAGGGCCACCAGATACATCTTCATTTGCCCTTTTTTTACAATGTACTCTTTCAGTTTCCATATTTTGCTGAGATTCCATTGAGCCACCTGTCTGTTCTCTCAATGAATCAATCCCAGTATTTCCAACATTTCCAGTCTCATCCCTCTGTGTCAAACCATTTAACATCTTAGTGTCTAACTTGAGCCCATTATGCAACCTTTCTTCCTCTTCTTCTTCTTCTCCCTCATACCTTACATGCACAAGCTGGTTTTCCACAAAGCAAGAGTAAACATAGGAATTCCCTTCTTTCCTCAAATTTTCGAAGAACTTCTTATACTGAGGATCTGAATCAATATCATTGTCACTGTTGTGGTCGGTGTCCACATCAGCATCAGAACCATCAACATTATTATCACTGACAACATCAATATCAGAAACGTAAGTATCCAAAAAATTTTTGTAGTCCTCATCTACTTCATCCTCCACCATATAACCATTTTTTTCTGTTAAAACAGCCTTATTTACTTCATTCTTCACAGTTGTCCTTGTAGCACTGGCATTGCAATTCTCCCTTCTCTTCGAAGGGCCTTTTAAAATGTTCTCCCTTCTCTTCCATCGTCTTTCTAACCTTATTTTATCCTCAGAATCAAGATCTTTGCAATTCTCTCTCACATGAGAATCACCCATGTTACTCTTGATTGAAGCACGCCCCATTTTCCCTTAATGAGAACAATGTCCTGCTTTGAATCAAGAAAGCTGTAAAAAAACACACACACACAAAAATGTAAACTGATATTCTGTCTTTTGGTCTACTAATGGAAAACATTTTGCTTAATGCATTATCGGAAACAAAATGTAATCAAAACGACAGATACAATAACAACAGCTTAATAAAAATATTCAGATAACAAGTTCCATTCTATAGACCAACTATATTCCCAAGGTGACCAAAACGTGTCTCTAATTTTTTTTTTTCATGGGGCGAATTTGGAGTAGATTTAAAGCAACTCCTTTGTGACCCAAAGGTCACCGGTTTGAATATTGGAAACTATTATCATATATTTTCATTCTAGAATCCAGTATAGGTGCCATGTAGGATTCAGTTGTAACAAACTTTCCCTCCTTCTCCTTCTTTCTGTCTTCGGTAGTTGTACATATATAAAATGACATACATGTAAACTTCTGGAGATTCATGTAAACTTCTGGAGATTTTAATAACACAAGATGAATTTTCTCTATTTCTGTTTTCTGTTTCTCAAGTAATAGAAACAACCTAAATATGCGAGGGTAAAGCTGTATACAAAAATTGTCCCGAACTCACCATCGCTAGTTGGGATTTTATTGGGGAGTGGTGGTTTAGATACCAACGGGTGTCCAAAACCCAAACGGCCCCCAACTAATCGGGTTTTGAGATTTAGCCTCTCCACCCTTCTCGGGGCGTAATCCTAAGATCTATACTAGACCAACAACCCTGGGGTGATTAATCTATTTTTTAATACAATATCATGACATTTAATGTATAAAAAGGGAATGAACTCTAGAGAGGATGTACTTGCTTAAAAGTTGGTAAGATGAGAAAGTGAAATTATCTCTTAGATTGTGAATGAACTAAGATCGTTCATTTGGTTAAATGAAATTAAGACAGAGAGAATGCACTAGACCGTCAATAAACAAATCAAGAATTATATTTCTTCACTCTTTATCATGCGCTCTCTCGCCGTGACATGTCAAAGTGATAAGATTCATTGTCAGCAAAACAAAAGCATCTATTTCAAAGTATGAGTCATTGTAATACAGTATTAGACATGTTCATATATAACCATGCATGTTAATGATCAACGGTGGTGATAGTTACCGGTAAGAATGCCGGGGGTGAAAACCTTTGGGGACTCGAGGCTCCGGAGAACGTGCTGCACTGCTGCGATCTGATTGGTCTGTTAGTTAATTGTTTTGTTGTGTGGATTTGGAGTGCGTAGGGTGAAAGTCTCACTATCTAGTGGGCTATATATAAAAAAAAATAAGGTCAAATTTTAGGTCTAAACGGATTGTGTTACGCGCTGTGGCTAAATTGACGGCTTAATCAGCGCATTGGTGGTTGATAACTCTTTAAATGTTATTTTGATTTTTGACAATGAATATTTAAAATACGGCTTAATATTTTTGTTTCTTGGCGCAAACCAATATTTTTTAACACATTCACATAAAAAGTAAGTAAATTCTATTTTTTTATGGAGGAAGGTTATACTTACAATTTTTTTTTTTACAATTTCTTACAACCATATCTTAATACCGTTGATTTCCGTCAATTAACGGTTATCATTTATTATGAATTAATAATTAATGAGTTTAATTTGAAAAAATCATAACCGCTAATTGGCGGAAATCAACGGTGTTAAGATATGGTTGTAAAAAAATAAGATAGTAAGTATAACCTACCTCTTATTTATGTGAAAGACCCACTCACGTTTATGTAAAAATAAATGGATATTTATGATAGATTTTTTTTTTCTACAATAA
Source organism: Gastrolobium villosum (assembly GCA_032173675.1). NCBI lineage: Eukaryota > Viridiplantae > Streptophyta > Magnoliopsida > Fabales > Fabaceae > Gastrolobium > Gastrolobium villosum. Next base: position 115,728 of record JAVKPL010000879.1, read on the forward strand.
GAGTAAAAATATTTTTTCTTTAAAATTTATCAAATATAACCCATTATTAAATAGGAAGAAATATTTGATGCAAAAATATGGGGAAAATATTAGTGGAAATTCAAAATTTAAAATTCACTCGCTATTATTATCAAATATCAAATATCAAATATCACTCACTTTTAAAATTCGAAATTTAAACTTAATATAAGAGGGAAAAAAGATCAGCATTAATTTGTGGCAAACATCTGTATTAATATCCCACTATTTTTTCAAAATTCAAATTTTAAACATTGTATGGTTAACTTTATGCATCGGAAACGTCAAGCCTAATAAATATCATTTAATTTTCATAAAAGCACAAAATCAACATCCATAAGAATATTAAAAGACTGATTAAAGAATCAAATTTTTTTTTGACAATCACCAATTGTAAGTAATAATAAAATGAATGATAAATTAAAATTCTCTATAAATGTCATAAATCATACTGTGAAAGGAATTTTAAAAGACTGATTAAAGAATCAAACATAATAACACACAATAAACTGTCATTTATTAATCAATCAATTTCTCACCAAGAGACAATTAAAATTTAAAAGATAAAATTATAGATTAAACAAAAAAAATGTTTAAAATCATAAAAATTTAAATATAGTTGCCACAAAATAATTTAAATTTTGAAATTAAATGAAAAAAACAAGAAATGACATATTTATACTTTAAAAGAAAATATAATTAATTTTTAATTTAAAAACTCAATTAAAATATCATTAACTCCTGCATTGGTATTTGTTAGGCCTATTAAAATCTCACAAACTTTTAAAATTCAAAATTTAAACTTAATATAGAAGGAAAAAAAGTTCAGCATTAATTTGTGGCAAACATCTGCATTAATATCCCACTATTTTTTCAAATTTCGAATTTTAAACATTGTAGGGTTAACTTTATGCATTGGAAACGTCAAGCCAAATAAATATCATTTAATTTTCATAAAAGAACAAAATCGACATCCATAAGAATATTAAAAGATTGATTAAAAAATCAAATTTTTTTTGACAATCACCAACTATAAGTATTAATAAAAGGAATGATAACTTAAAATTCTCTGTAAATGTCATAAATCATACCGTCAAAGGAATTTTAAAAGACTGATTAAAGAATCAAACATAATAGCACACCATAAACTGCCATTTATTAATCAATCAATTTTCACCAAAACACAATTAAAATTTAAAAGATAAAATTATAGATTAGACAAAATATGTTTAAAATTATAAAAATTTAAATATGGTTGATACAAAATAATTTAAATTTTGAAATTAAATGAAAAAAATAAGAAATGACATATTTATACTTTAAAAGAAAATAAATTAAAATTTTAACTTAAAAAATAATTCAAAAAAAGAAAAAAATTTGTATGAGTATTTTTTTAAAAAAATTATATTTAAAAATTTCGTATGAGTATTTTTTTTAAAGAATTATACTTCTATTGTAAACCTGATTGCATGGAAAATTTCGAGAAATTCCTATTCTAAGTCTGATTTCTTGAAAAATCTCAAAGATCACTGTAGACGTTTTCAAAACACAAAGTAATTATATTACGAGGGGTCTTTTAACAATTAATGGAAATAGCAGTAATTAATATACCTATTAGGAATAAGTCATTTACTGTGTAATTGCCGATGTTAATAATGAGTGTCCAATTCGATGAATAAAAATGGGAGATCGTTAATTATAAGATGAATGAGATATGAATTGAATCATCATAAAAATAGGAGTTGCCAATGCTCATAATGATAAGATGGAAAATGAAAAATAATTATACGATATATAGAATTTAAAATCACAGATGAATGAAAGACATTTTATTTTAATTCCAAATTTAAAATTTTTAAATTAAATAGTTAGTGCGAAAAGAGTTCAACATTAATTAGTGGCAGACAGGTGCATTAATATCCAACTTCTTTTTTAAAATTTGAAATTGATATAGGTGGGAAAAGAGTTTAACATCTCTTAATGGGAAATAGTTGTATTAAATTCTCACTATTTTCTATGTGGGAATTGTTAACCCTCATTTTTTAAAACATTGAATATTTTTTCCCATAATTATTCGTTATTTACACGTCAGACATGATTTACATTTCCTATGTTATTCATTAAATTTTTTGAATTCAAATGGATGCAAAATGACACTCTTAAATTTTAATCAAATATCTATGCATGATGGCTCGATGACCCAACTCTCTTCAATTATTCCTTTTGCAAGCCGGTAACCATTCATATTCTCCATCATAAACAGACATTTTTCATTAAATATTTTGGACAATACCGAAGAATGGACAATGTTTTACACATTTCAACTATTTCCTTTAATGCAGTTTTCTTTTCTCGATAAAGCATAATGAATAGGCATGTAAATTTGTGATATTTTACTGCATGTAAATTTACATCAAATTTACCACAACGTGAGCATGGGAGAATGTACATCAGTTCTTATTCTATACGTTATTATGAGTTGTTGGTTTTGACGCAGGCTTTTTAATTTTTTTGATTTGGGAATCCGCGTCCAGTTCAAAAGAACAGCGATTGGTGCCAATTCAAAATCTAACGGCCTACATTCAGATTACGTTCTTTAAGAATCTTCTTGAGCTTATAACCATGTTTAAATCGTTTTCCATTTTGGAACATACAAAAATTCAGTGACACAATTTCCAATTGCTAATAATTAATGATAAAATCAGAGTCATAGACATTTCACCCATCGAAGACTTCCTGATGGAAGGTGTTATGGACTCTAGCAAAAGGTTTTCATATCCAGTTTCCACCATTGGCCGCACCTGACATGAACAGTTATGGAAGTACATCTTTAAAATGAAAACAAGTCTAACATACATCCATATGGCAATAATCTTGAAACTGGAAACAAACAGATTGAATTGAATTTGAAAACCATTAATGCAGGTCATTAGTTCGATAGGATTGATTTTGCTAACCGGTGTTAGTATTTTACATAATACTTTAATATTTTTCACTATTTAATTTATGCATTTGAAATTGTTAAGCCTATTAATAATATTTATTATTATGTCCAATTTGATGAATAAAAATGAGAAATCGTTAATGTTGCATTAAAAAAAACTAAAACATTCAAAAAAATATTGTAAAATAACAAAATTATTTATATTGTAAAAGAATTCAAAATTTAGAAATAAATTAAATGAAAAATTATGTGAACAATTTTTTGTAGCAAACAATTCATTCAATGTCTCACTATATTCTACATTGGAATTTCCAAATTAATAATAACTCAACTCTTCTAAATTTTGAATTTATGTTTAAATTTGAATTTTTAACTTTGTCATGGTGGAAAAACTTTTGGAAAATTTTGTGTGGCAGACAACTCATTTAATGTCTCACTATTTTTCTTTTGTTGTATATTATGAGTAAGAAAAACCTATACTTTTCTTTTGTTGTATATCCCACTATTTTTTGCATAGATAAATGTTAGCCCTATTAATGCTGCATAAAAAAAAACAACAACATAAAAAAATAGTAAAATAAAAAAATTATTTATATTGTAAAATAAGTTCGAAATTTGAAAATAAATTAAATGGAAGATTATGTGAACTTGATATGTGGAAATTTAATATTTATACAGCGAGAACAGATATATATAATAAATCTAAATTTAATATAAAATTAAAGATTAAACAATAAAATATTTAAAATTATAAAAATAACATTTATAGTCCATAATAATTATTTAAATTTCAAATTTAAATGAAAAAAAATAAGAAATGGCATAATTTATACTTTACAGAAAATAAATTAAAACTTTAACATAAAATTTTTAAATATACATGTACAACCAATTAAAAAAATATACATGTATTTTTTTAAAAAAATATTTAACACAAAAAATATATAAAAATCATAAATTAAAATTGAAAAAATATATAAAAAATATGTATATTAATATAAAAAATTTAAATAAAAAATTACTTCTGTCATTTTGTAAAAAAATATTATTAAAATTTAAGAACTATAAAAATGAAAATTTTAATTTTTTTGAATAAATTCAAAGGTATCCTCTAGCCGTAACCGAAGACTAATCCCCATCGAGCGCTGTCAGACCCTTTCGGGGGTGGCTCTCCCAAATCCTTTTTTCTCATTCGGGGCTCAAACTCGAGACTTCTGGTTAAGGGGCCCAGGCGCCTTACCACCTGTGCCAAAGGAGTTTGATATGAAAATTTTAATTTAATATATAAGAAAGAAATTAAACTTTCATTTTTTTATTGCAAGAGTGTAATTAACACAAATACTTGCAAAAAATAATTATTTATATAAAATGCTGACAGTTAGAGGTGGAAAACTAGGCTTGGCCCGTTGGGCCGGCCCTCCAATATATTTTTATAATTCAATTGAAATTTTATCCTTCTTCTATTATAATTAAATTACTAAATCTGATTTCAATTTCTGTAAATACAAATTTGTGAAATTCCAAATATTAATGACACTAATCCTTGCAAAAACAAAAAATTTATATAAAATGTTGACAGTTAATGCTGACACTAATACTCAGTTAACTCACTCAACTTAATGTTGGACAAGTGGCCTCAAACTCAAGAGGGGGGTGAATTGAGTTTTAAAAATATTTTCACAAAATGCCTCACTTCCTTTGTCGAAATCGATTTTCTTAAGTTAAAACAGTTTGACACAAGCAAAGCTTAGAAAATAGAGATTCACACAAACAAATGGTATGTAAAGTGAAGGGATAAATAAGCTCAAGTAATCAGAATAATGCCAATATAAAGAGATAGAGAGAATGCAAACACTGTATATCCTAGTTCGGTCACCACCATCGTGACCTACGTCCAGATTGAAACCGCCCGTTCAACTTTCCACTAATTATCAAGCTTCAAGGGTGCTTGAAAAACCTCTACAACCTTCAAGAATATTGATTCTTGAAACCTTCACACTTCCACTCACTTACTTAGGTTATGAGCAACCTCTTTCACTAGGGTCTCACTACCCTTTACACAAAAGAATAGATTGAGAGTATTTAGAAAAGGATTTGTACTCTTGAAGTACAGATTATACAAGTTGAAGCTTATAGGTATTGATCAATGACACAAGATTAAAGCTCAAAGGTGATTTATGATCAAGATGATGAAAAGTAAGCAAATGATGTTAAATAAAGCAAGAATAATGATTAGGAAAGGTGTCCCATCAATGTGAATAGTGATCACTATTTATAGAGGGCCCCCATGACCCTTTGAACACTCATTTTCGCAAAACTAGCCGTTTATAGCCGTTGCACTGCTTACTGTCCAGTAAGTATTCGAATATTTTTTGCAAGGTATTCGAATACTTCAACTGGTATTCGAATACTTTTCTCAAAGTATTTGAATACTTTGCTCTCAGCATAAGTATTCGAATACAGCCATGTAGTATTCGAATACTTTCTTTGATTGTGCAGTTTTATGAGTTGTAAAGCATTCCTTTTAGTCTCTAATCACTTTTAATGTATTTCCTTGACTTCTATAAAATGTTTTGAGGTTATTGAACATGTCAAGGATCTTTTTCATAATAATCAAGGCTTTCAAGTGATTCATGACATGGATAATGCATGCATAGATTTAAATATCCTTTGAGCTCATTTATGCATCATTAATCAATTTACCTTTACATTTGGATTCTAAGCTCTCAGGAGCATGTTTCGATAATGATCTTGTGTGTTGAATGATTTGCTCTTGTTGACTTGTTTGAATTGATTCTTTTTACTTTTGATTGTTGCGAGTTGTTATCTCTAACGTTGCTTCTATGCTTGTTTGTTATAATCAAAACTCTTGCATGAATGAACTCTTCATTTTAAGCGCATTGGTTTCACACTTAACCATTGCGAGAAAAAGAGAAGGTGAATCCAAAAGCCAAAGGAAAGCAAAAACAAATAGTGAAGTTAGAAATGCAAAAGCAATCATAAATCCAATAACATTGTACCTGCAGCAATGAAGACGAAGGAAAGAAGGAGGAATAGAGGAAGAAAAAAGATGATGCAGTGCTCACACAGAGAGAATGAAACCAAGAGGAGAAAAGTTAAGAACGCAAGGGGAAAGAAAGAGTATTGAAGAAGATGTCATAGAGAGGGAAAACCCTTTAAATAGAGCGTTTAGGTGTAACATCCCGCGTGCACCTGTAGTGTTCCGCGAACATTAACCGTTCGATGATAGTAACCGTTGGATAAATGATGACTTAGATGAAGGGCCTCCTGGTAATTTCAACACGACAAGACATCCTTCACGTCGCAATAAATGCGGCAGGTCTCGCGACGTTAGGGTATCCACACATTCATAGCAATGATTAGGTTTTCCATCATTACAAACCCTCAAAAACCGAAGAGTCACCTTGCACTTCAGGAAACACGTGGCCATCCCTCCAAATCGCTAGGTCCCCCGCCATCCCTCCAAATCGCTAGATCGCCCACCATCCCTCCAAAATGCCAGATCACCCGCCATCCCACCAAATTGCCAACCATCCCATTAAATCGCCAGGTCACTAGTCATTCCACCAGCTCACCAAGACGCCAAATGTTCTCCAGACTACCGAGACAATTTACCTTGGCACCAAGCTTCACATGCTACCAAGCTAGGGGGCTCCTATTCCGGATGACCCACATCTGGGCGGCCCAGTGATTCAGGAAAAAGCCCCCTTACCACCTCCACGTCAGCCCTGCTGACCAGTCACTACCAACCCTCCATCCATCCTGTCCCCTAGCGACAACATCCCCAAGGTGAGACACCAAAATGTCTCACCTTGGGATATCAACCCTGCTGGAGATCTCCCCAGGGACCATAAATAGTAACCCCCTCCCACAGAGATACCATCAGCAACTACCACCCCCAATGCAGTGACTGCACCAATGCTACACAGCGATGTCAGTCATCCCTAGCATCCCCCGAGGAGGGTTGACCCCCCTCACTTACCCGTTCCAGACAGATACCTTACACCCATATAAATACCCCCCTCAAGACCAGATAGCGTCATCATATGTATCGTTACCCTGTTAGTTTACAAGCCTAGAAGTCTCACACACACACACCCCTCTCTTTCTGATAGCAACATTCATACTTGGGACAATGTTGCCTAGCTTGGTCTTTATACCTGTACCAGTGGTATGCCAGTGATATAACCCTACAGTGACCTTCATCCTCCAAAGGGAACATATTGGGCTTGTAGATTCTAACGGTACAGATTCAAAGTCAGCAAGGTAAAGCTAAATTAATGATGTAATGAGCACATTCACACACTTAGTGTCAGCTGCGAAAATGCAAATCAAACTCATTTGAGATTCGATGATTCATTAACATGGTGAGAAACCTTGAAATGTAAAGAAGTGAATAGTGTGATAGATGGTGAAAGGTGGCTCTGGTGATGGACGACAACAATGGCTCGATTAACAAAAATGAAGAACAACGGTGCCAGAATGTTTGATTGAAGAACGATGAGGCAGAGTAAAATTTCGGGATTAGGGTTTTCTAAGTATTCAATTAGATACGTAAGAAATAAAATTTGTATTATTATTGAGTAATGTAAAAATAAGAGATTCTGTTATCAAAAAAATAAATAAATAAGAGATTCGATTCTTTCATGTCTTATTTAACATGATAATATCAAGAATTTTAATCATATATGAGTGGATCAATGGTGATAAAAAAAGAGAAAAAATTTATAAAATTATCACCATTGATTTCATTATTAATGGTTAAGATCCTCACACATAACATAATCATATTAATTAACATATGATAGAATTAACACACCAGAAAATTCATTTCTTAAAAATAAATATATCATCCACTTAAGATAGAAATATACACAGACATACAACATTAGAAAGAAAAAAATGAGCATAAACGTTGTACGCTCGGCTTCTTGAACATAAGTTGTCATCGAATTGTACCTTAAAACACAAAAATCGTCCGAGCGAAACGTGTATAACTTAATATTGTATACTGCGCAAGCAATTGAAGCAAAGCATGAGGAAGCTGAATAATGATAATTATTTCCACCAACATTTCATTAATCAAATGTTCGAATCAAAATCCAATAATAAATGAGTTTGCTTTCTTTGAAAATATGATTCCACGTAAGAAAACATTGCAACATTATTAATTATTCTAATAGGATTATAATACATTAGTTATGTCTTTTAGTATTAGGAAGGGGAGTGCCATCTAAGAAATGTTTGATTAGTGAAAGGGCCCTTCCTGGCTGGTAGCTTGGAACTTGATGCCCTGCTTCTTTCACTGTGGCAAAAGTTAGATTTCCCTTGTACACTTGACTATAGCCACCAACCTATTTCACATGAAATTTTGTTAGGAAATTGTTTAAATTAAAATTTTAATTTGATGATAACAAATTATATTATCTTTTATAAACCATGATTAAGAGCATTGAAACACCACTAGAAAATTATGATTATCCTTGTTATTCAAATGTTAAGTATTTGAATTGTTCATTTTGTCATAAATATATAATATAAAACTATTAATATTGCATTCACCTAATAACTAAATTTTTTAGTTAAAAGTCATATTAATCATTTTATATTATATTTCTTTAACATTTATCTATAGTGATTAGAGAACAATTGAAAACAAACATTGAAATTCTATTGTATGTACCTCTCCATACATGAACCAAGGTTGCCAAGCAGTTTTAATGGGAAGCTTCATCTTGTTAATGGAATACTTGGTTGAAGTAATAGGTACCCTTCCATCTATATCACCACTGTATCATCCAATAGATTATAAAAAAATTTATACAAAAACACACATCTTTTACCATAATTACAAATGATATAAGTGTTACAATAATCAACCAAAAATATTAACTAAAGACAATGAAGAGGATATGATAATTAATTACAAGTCCTTGGAAAGCTAGGCATGGAGAATTGAAAGACCAGGTTTGGTAACAAAAATATTACATTTTTCCTGAGAAACAATGTTGCCCGGTTTTGTAGTTTATGTATGAAAAGTGGTACTAAATTTCTCCATCCAGAAGATGGAATATTAGTTTTCCCGAGAAATAAAAAGAGAACCAAAATATTGTGGACAATAATAACCCTACTTTTTGGTAATGTTGAATATAATATAATATTAAAAAGTAAAAGTAGGGTTATTTTAGTAAAATGACCTTATTCCCCCACTAATATTTCACAGTCAACCAAACACACATTCAGTAAAATAAACCACGGGAAAATTTGGCCATACCAAACAATTTTTTAATAACATTCCAGTAAAATATATGTTGGAATAAAAGATTCCATTAGGATATCTACGCTGATAGTATTTGATTAGCTTTTGTTAGCTTTTAATGTTACGTGTTGTTACTTTAATGTTACGTGCATTTAGGATGGAGTTTTGATATGCTGTTTAGTAACAGCCTCACTTATTTAAGTTGTAACGTCTTATTTAAGTTGTAACGTTTTGTTTAGGATGCAGTTTTGATATGCTGTTTAGTAATAGCCTCACTTATTTAAGTTGTAACATTTTGTACATTTGAACTCAAGGAAAATGTTATCAATTTAACATGGTATAAGAGCGATCCTTCCATGAAAACTTCCGCAAATTTCAAACTCTGACAGTGTAAGCAAAAGCTCTATTCCATTCAAAAATGACCAACACCAGTAGCATTGGGTTGAAGCCATCAGACCCTGGATCACCATTCTATCTGGCTGGATCAGATAGTCCAGGGATTATCTTGACAACTGTTATGCTTCGTGGAGAGGCAAACTATGACAATTAGGCAAAACTCATGAAAAATCCCTGAAAGCGAAAAATAAAATTGATTTTATTGATGGATCAGTGAAGAAACCAGACAAAGCGAAGTTTGAAGAATGGTGCACTTGGGAGATGTGCAATTCTATGATCAACGGATGGATACACAACACCATCTATAAAAAATTACAGCCATTTATTCAGTGTTTTGATGAGGTAAAAGACCTCTGGGATGACTTAAAGGAGCGATATGCAGTAGAGAATTTCACTCGGCAATATCACCTCAAAGCTGGTCTTGCCAACGTCCAACAACATGGCAGCACCGTTGCTGAATATTACATGAAGCTGCGTGCGATATGGGATGAGCTTGCAAGCAGCAAGAGCTACACGTCTTGCCCATGTGGTGACAATTGTGTGTATGCGAAGGAGATTGAAGAAGAGAGGGAGCATGATCGGGTGTACAAATTCCTATGGGCCTGGACGATTCTGCATATGGCTCATTACGTTCGCAAATCCTCAATCAGTCACCACTTCCATCAATGAATAAAGTCTATGCAATCCTGACACAAGAAGAAACTCATCGATCTATTACGCGAACTCAGAATGTTTGTGTTGATGAAATAGGCTGCGCAACACAGCTGGTCGCACCTGTCAAAGACAAGTTCTTTGAACGCCCTCCATGCATTCACTGCGGAAAGAATAATCATGAAGCCTCTCGATGTTGGCAGGCTTTTGGTTATCCTGGACATGTTGTTGGCAGTGGTGCTGGAAGGGGACGAGGACGTGGTCGATTTGGTGGTGATAGAAACAACCAAAATAGCGGTTTTTCTAGTGGTAATAGGAACAACCAGCGTGGAGGATTTCATGCAAAACCTTTTGTGGCAAATGCAACTCAGACGGAGGAACCAGTATCACAAGCCAATGCGTTCTCTGCTCTAACACCTGATGTTGTCACGCAGCTGCTCACGCTGGTTGATAAACCGCAAAGCTCAACAGATAAATTAACTGTAATGTTTCACATTATCAATGGCTTGTAGATAGCGGTGCATCACGCTATATGACAGGATCGTTGCAGTTGCTGAAAAATATTACAGACATTGCACCTTTTCCCATTGGGTTACCAAATGGTGTTGTTACTCATGCAGTGAAGCAAGGAACCGTTTTGTTAACTCCTTCACTGTCTTTATCTCATGTCTTATTTGTGCCAAATTTACAGTGCAATTTAATATCTGTTTCTCAGGTGGTCCGTCAACAGAATGTTCACATCGTGTTCACTAATAATAGCTATATATTGCAGGACCGCACGCTGAGGACGGAGAATGGATTGGGTGATCACAAGGATGGTGTGTATGTGTTTCAGCCAAGCCAAGCAGCAGCATTAACAGTTCGTTCCAGTAACATGCAAGAAGTTTGGCACCGGCGGTTAGGACATGCATCATATGAGGCATTTTTTATGATTAATTTTTCTGGTAGTTTTTGTTTTTGCAATGACAATAAGGCTTGTGATGTCTGTTATCGAGCCAAACAACATCGATCTTCTTTTCCATTTAGTGATCAAAAAAGCCATAAAATATTTGATCTTATTCATTGTGACACATGGGGTCCTTATCATACTTCCTCTTCATCAGGTGCTTATTATTTCTTTACAATAGTTGACGATTTTAGTCGACGGTATGGACTTGTTTGATGGGTGATAAGAGTGAAACATATGATTTGTTGCGTAAATTTTTTCTAATGGTGAAAAATCAATTTAATACAATAGTGAAAAGGGTTCGATTAGATAATGGAACCGAATTTACTTCTAACAAAATGATTGAGTTATTTGCCAAAAATGGAATTCTTCATCAGAAGTCATGTGTTCATACGCCATAACAGAATGGCAGAGTAGAAAGGAAACATAGGCATCTCTTGAATGTCTCCCGTGCTCTTTTACTTCAATCTAATTTGCCAATTAAATTATGGGGTGAGAGTGTAATGACTGCAGCTCATATTATTAATCGTACACCAACCAGAATTCTTAATTGTAAGACTCCTCATGAGCTTTTGCATGGTTATGCTGTAAAAAAACCAAAACCAACAAACAAATTTAGTGCAAGGGCTCACAGGTGTATATTTGTTGGCTATCCGTTTGGGCAGAAAGGTTGGAGATTGTATGATCTTCAAACAAATGAATTTTTTGTTCACGGGATGTAAGCTTTCACGAAAACGAATTTCCATTTGTTGATACAGGTGTAACGCAAGCAACTACTCCATTATTACCTTCTTCTATATCAAACGACTCTCCAGACCTGCTGTTCCCATCACTTGCAAATGATTCTGCCCCCGAAGCATTGCTGGTTGATAGGGGGAGTGCACCGAATGCAAGACCAGTTACTGCACTTAGGCGTGCAGAACCTGCCAGTGCAGAACCTGCCAGTACAGAACCTGTTACTGCACTTGCGCAAGAAAATCCAGCCTCGGTTCAACTTGCTTCTTCTCGCCCTTCATGCACAAGGAAGCCTCCAGCATACTTAAGTGATTAAAAGTGCAATTCCATCAAGACACATACACCACCATCCAGCATCACGTCATCCAACTCCACCTTAAGTATGCGGTATCCAATCGCCAACTATGTGAACACTAATAGATTTTCTCCAAAACATCGTGTGTTTCTTGCTAGTATTGATGCAGGCAGTGAGCCACGCTCCTTTAAAGAAGCAATGAATCATGATGCATGGCGGACAACAATGGCAAAAGAGATCCACGCTTTAGAAGAAAATCGAACGTGGACAATCACTGATCTACCTATGGGAAAACACGCTCTTCCATGCAAATGGGTATACAAAATAAAATATCATTCCAATGGGAGCATAGAGCATTATAAAGCATGGATGGTGATTGCTGGAAATCACCAAGTTCTAGGGGAAGACTTCCATGAAACTTACGCTCCTGTAGCAAAAATGGTAAGTGTCAGAACTCTACTCTCAGTGGCAACAGCAAAAGGATGGTATTTGCATTAAATGAACGTTAATAATGCGTTCCTTAATGGAGAACTTGATGAAGAGGTTTACATGCGTATTCCACCAGGCTTTAATCAAGGACAAGCAGGAAAAGTGTGTCGTTTGCAAAGGTCTCTGTATGGTTTAAGACAATCTCCTAGGAATTGGTTTGCTAAATTGAGTTCGTCACTTGTACAATACGGTTTCATTCAATCTGAGGCAGATCATACTTTGTTCACTTTGATGCGTGGTTCTACCTTCTTGGCTATTTTGGTCTATGTTGATGATTTGGTGCTAGCAGGTAATGATTCTCATGCTTGTGAAGAGGTTAAAGTTTATCTTAATAAGTGCTTCAAAATCAAAGACTTGAGAGACTTGAAATATTTTTTGGGCATTGAGGTTGCTCGTAATAAAGAAGGTATTTTTATGTGTCAAAGAAAATATGCTTTGGACATTCTCAAAGAAGCAGGATTATCAGATTGTAAACCAGTTCAGTTCCCAATTGAACAGAATCACCGTTTGGCACTTGATGATGGACCAGACTGTGGTGATCCAGGATGATATCGAAGAATTATTGGCAAGTTGGTATACCTGACAATAACTCATCCAGATTTGAACTATGTAGTGCATATTCTCTCACAATTCATGCAAGCCTCGAAAGAAGTCCATTATGAAGCTGCTATCCGCGCACTGAGATACATTAAAATGAATCCTAGCCAAGGTATTTTTCTTTCGTCTCAAAAGTGATTTCAAGATTCATGCTTATTGTGATTCAGATTGGGCTAGTTGTCCCTTGACTCGCCGTTCAGTTTCCGATTTCTTTATTATGCTTGGTACATCTCCTATCTCGTGGAAAACAAAGAAGCAACTTACTATCTCATGTTCCTCAGCAGAAGCTGAGTACCGATCCATGGCTGCTGGAACAGCTGAATTGATACGGTTGAAGTCTTTTCTTGCCTCCCTTCAAGTGTTACATGATGACCCGATGGAATTATGTTGTGATAATCAAGCAGCTATACATATTGCTGCCAATCCTGTGTTCCATGAGCGCACAAAGCACATAGAGATTGATTGTCATTTCGTTCGCGAGAGGCTATTATCTAAGACTATTCGGACTAGTTTTGTTCGTTCTCATTTGCAACTCTCAGACATTTTCACAAAGGCACTTGGTCGGGCTTCTTTCCTTGCATTTCTTCCCAAGTTGGGCATTTCATGTCTTCATGCTCCAACTTAAGGGGGAGTGTTGGGATAAAGGTTCCATTAGGATATCTATGCTGATAGTCTTTGATTAGCTTTTGTTAGCCTTTAATGTTACGTGTTGTTACTTTACTGTTACGTGCATTTAGGATGAAGTTTTGATATGCTGTTTAGTAATAGCCTCACTTATTTAAGTTATAACATTTTATTTAAGTTGTAACTTTTTTTAGGATGCAGTTTTGATATGCTATTTAGTAATAGCCTCACTTATTTAAGTTGTAACATTTTGTACATTTGAACTCAAGGAAAATGTTATCAATTTAACAATATATTTCCTATTATATTCCAGTAATCTATTGTTCCCAGATAAATAAAAATTTCTCTTATACCAAACTCCCTCTTAGTCCATTATTGAGGAATTCATGTAAAAGCTCTCATCATTCTATAAATAATGGTGAATAAAAAAGTCAACATTACCTGTACAGAAGGGAAAGCTCTCATCTCTAGAGATTAACTTATTTGAGAATGTGACATCTGCAATCAATCCTCTCTTTTTAAGCCAGAATATAGCATCAAAGCTGAAAGCAAATCACAATAAAAAGAAGTAGTATATGAAACATGAATTAAAGCAAAAATGAATAGAACAACACAATAAAAAATACCAGATAACAGCAAAAATAATAGAAGCTAATACCACGTTGGCAGTAGAAGATGACAAAAGCATTCTTCGATTTTTCATTCTTTGAAAATATTGCATTATATCTTCATCATCAATATTATCAAACATATCACGTTCAACATAAGTTAGCATGCACGCGTTAAACCAATCATCATTTATCCGATTGCGCAACTTATCCTTAACAAAAGTCATTGCAGAAAAAACTCGTTCAACACTAGCAGTTGCTACCGGTAGAATGATTGCCAACTTTATCAACAAATAAACCAATGGACAGGAAAGGAAAGCATTTGATATTGATTTTGTGGCTTTTGTGCAATTTACCAAGAATATGATAAAATGATCGCTTATCAATCATAATTTTGTTAAGCTACATATATTGACAGGATCAATTACATACTGGTATGGGAATAAAATGATTGCTTATCAATCACAATTTTTCTTATGGGCATCCTTCTTGAATCTTTTGGGATAGGGTGCCATGGCTCTCATATACTCAGGACTCAATTCATGCTTCTTTTCAGCAATCACATTCTTTCCTATTCCAATTTCTTTTTCAGTGGGCTTCACCACTTCAGCAGGTTTTTCACTTTCTTTTTCCATCTCACCCGCCTCATCAACTTTCTTCTCAACTTCAGGAGATGAAAGTACCTTGCCACTTCTAGTCATAATGGCCTTGCAATGCTCCTTAGGATTCATAATTGTGTCACCAGGAAAGGTACCTGGAGTTCTATCAGAAATTTGTTTAGCCAGTTGGCTAATTTGAACCTCCAGGTTCCTAATAGAAGCATCTTGATTCGTGTTGTATGTTCTGGCCTCATTGATAAAAGCATTGGTGGTCAGAATGTGGTCTTTTGTTGTTTTAGAAAGCTATATCATAGCTTTCTCCAACTCAGAAGGCTCTTTTTGAGGAATAGGAGGAGGTTGCAAATAGTTGTTAGAGCCATAGTCAAGACCACCTCCTTGTCCTCTCCTCTGAAAATTGCTTCAAGAAGCAAAGTTCTGGTTCCTTGTAAAATTTTGTTGGGGCTTCTGTTCATACCAAACCCCATTCACTTGTACCTGTTGTGGATTAGCACCCATTAGAGTAGGGCACTTATTTGACTCGTGAGCTTCTTTGCAGTACTCACACACCACAGAAGGAGATTGGACCTGACACACTTGCATTTTCTCATACTTTTCATTCAAGCTGTCAAACTTTTTGGACAACAGCTTTTGTTCAGCAAACATAGCATCATTTATCTCCATGTTTATCACTCCTCTTTTTGATTGAGCTGGTAAGCTCTCATTCTCATTTATGGCCAGCTTGTTTATCAGATCAATAGCTTGCTCAGATGTACTGTGCCGAATGGAACCTCCAGCTACACTATTGATCACCAGCCTTGTTTCAGGAGAGATGCCATTAAAGAAAATAGCCAGTTTTCTTTCATCATCTCCTTCATAGTGCGGACACTTTCTGATGAGTTCCTGGAATCTATTTCATGTCGCACACAATGATTCTCCTTCACGCTGGCGGAAGGTGGTGATCTCATTCACCAGCTGATTGTATCTCTACATGGAAAAGAACTCAACAAAGAATTTTGTTAACAAACCTCATATGTCATGATACTATTGCTTAGCTGTCTCTCCACCCATCTGAAAGCCTTTCCCTTAACAGCAAAAGGGAACAGTCGGAGCTTGGGCATCCGTAGACACTCCATTGTGCTTTGTGGTGTCACAGATCATCAGAAATCGATCTATGAACTCATGGGGATCTTCATTCCCAACACCAGAAAACTGAGCCCTCTCCACCAAAGTAATTAGGGCTGGCTTCAGCTCAAAGTTGTTTTCCTCCACCGTTGGCCTGAGTATACTGGAATTAGGCCTATTGAACACCGGAGTCAGAATGGTGTCCATCAATCTTGCAGGTGGGTTGTTGTGGCCTCCGCCACCAGCATTGTTATGATTCACCATCTCTTGTACTGGCTGTACAGATTCACGAATCAGATGTTCCCAAATTATCTGCTTGGCAACTTTCCTCAGCCTCATTTCAGTCCTTGTGATTTCAGGATCAAACACCAAGTCTTTAGGATCAAGTCTACCTCGCATAAAACTCAGGAAAAATGATTAGTAGCACCTGCAGAACGCAGAACAAGATAAAATAAAAAAAAAATCCAATCTCAAAGATCAAAGGTTATTAATAATATTGGAATTAACAATCCCCAGTAACGGCGCCAAAAACTTGATGCTCACCGGCAAGTGTACCGATCGCACAAGTAATATAATGAGTAAGAAAAGTATCGTCTCCACAGGGATTGTAAACCAAGTACTATAATAACCAGTTCCCTTAAGTTGGATGGAATCCAAATGATTATGACAAATATTGTCGATTTGAGAAAAAAAATAAGACTAAAAGTAAAAACGTATTTTTAGGGTTTTCGTAAGAAATAAATGAAACAGAGATTGATTTGTAAAAATATGAGAAAACATTGTAGCTAGGGTACACTCACCAAATGATTCCCGCTTCTTACTCTGGATTGATTTACAATACTCATTAACATAATTTCTCAGATAAATTATTATCTAAAAATATGTAGTAATTAACCCTCAATTCCTTGCAAGATTAACCCTTTAACCCCAATTGGAACCCCAATTCCTTGCAATGTTCCTTATGGATTTAAGCAATGAACCCGATAATCTAAGCATCTGCAATCAAATATACTTCTATTCCTAGCACACATACCAATTGTTATCCTACCCCCTTTCAAGATCAAAACCCCAATATTCTTATATAGGGTTCTAACCCTCAAACTATCATTAACTATTAGATTGATTAGTTCTAATAAAGAAAACAGAAATTACGCACAGGGAAGAAAGAAAGATAATTATATAACTGAGTAAAAATAATTCAATCCATTGTAACAAGGGTTCACATAGGGTTCGTGACCCTAATTACAATAAGGTAGATCTAGCCGACCATTGACATGACTGATCTACAAAAATTTAACATAAACTAGAAATAAAAGAAAAGAAAAGAAGAAGAAGAATCCCTCGGAAGCTCTCTCTGTGAAGCTCCAAGGCTTTCCTCTGAAGAGCGAATGAATAATTCTCTGAAGGACACGCCTTTATATAACAAACTGATGCCACAATTTCCCTCACGCAGCAACTCACGCGGGTCGCGCCACAAGCCGCATGTGTAACACCCCGTGTATACCCGGTTTGTTAACATATCATCGTATTAAGCCATGCATAATTTAAAAATGCGGAATTACCAAATTGAATTACTTAATTCATTTGCGTAAAACATTGCCTGTATGATATTGCAAGAGACAACTAACTAAAATACCTTATAGTATAATAACAGCGAGTATCTAAAATCACGGAACTACAACACGTAGTCCGGACATAATCGTGATACATTATTACGACCCGAATCTAAACTAAGACATAGTCAAATCAATCATGGACAATCCCCATGCTCACCAAATAAGGCAACAAAGCCCCAACAATAGTCTTACAACATCAACATAATAATTAAGTAAATGCATAAAGCAATAGGCATAATCCAGCATCCAAACATGTCAGCAATAAATAGCAATATCAGCTAAGCTCCGGCCTCCTGCCACTGGAGGTCTCAACCCCCGCATTACTTGAACCTGAAATGGTGCCCCAAACGTGGGGTGAGATCTCTAAAAAGAAATCTCAGTAAGACAAGGGGTCCTCAAGGATCTTCCACCCAAGCTCACTTACATGTGCAATATAAGTTCCAAAAATAGTAATTTCAATATAAGTCCCAAAAGTATGCAGTGCAATAGATATTCATGACATGTGGGTTATCATTATTCTACTGACCGGAGAAAATGCAGGAATACGTCTATTACCCACATAGTAGTACAAGGAACATCGCTTGCACCTCACCCACAGCCTCACCATGTTGTATGCGTCACATACTCAGGCTTACCGTATAGGTGGACCCACATGCATATCATAAAAGCACATTGCATACAACAGCTCAACAACATTTCCAAAACATCAAAAACATGTAACACAGCATGCATATAACCATATCCCCATGGGACATGGTGGAACCACAACATGGCTAAACCGAGGACACGAAAGCTTACCTTGCAAGCAATCAATCCAAGCCAAGAGTTCTTACAGCTCAAGGTCCAACACAGCAGAAATCACAATCTGATTTAGACCAGCAATCATATCAATAACATAGCTCGTAAGCATAAACATAAAGACTATGTTTCTTTGTTACGTTTTACATCTTAAGGCTTCCCACCAAGCCACAAACCCTTAATCCATTGATTCTGACCTAATTAAGTATTTACAGAAGTTCAACTCCATCAAAATAGGGTCCACAAACCCATAACTCCAATCTGTATGAACAGTACCCCACTGTTCTTCGAAAACCCAGAATATCCGGATATATGTCGGGGGCATATCTGGATATCCATATCTGGATATCTCCAAGACCATATCTGGATACCAATATTCGGATATCATATCCGGATATTTCGCGACAGAATGCAGTTTCTGCATTTCGCGAGATATCACTCCCAAGGTTCCATTTTATTAAAACTGCAATTGTAATTATTTACCAAAAGTTTTGAGATTTAAATATGTTAAAATAGACATCACAATCTTTCCAATGACATATCTTATGTCTCAATCGGAGTTGTATAACTCCGATTATGATTTTCGCAAAGTGACTGCTGCCAACTGAATTTCCAGCAACCAAGACGCGACTTTAAACTAATACTGAGATCAAACCGCTTATCTAATGGCTACGAAATTTTACAGAGTTGTATACCTATGTGTTAGCTACACATAGGTCCAAACGGAACTCGATTTGGAGCTCTGTAGCTCAAGATATCAAATTTTTACCAAAACAGGTTCGTTGTTGTCCCCATATCCGGATATCATATCCGGATATTTCACGACAGAGGCCACAAACAACAGCCTAACACGAAAATATCCATATAAAATTCCATCTTTCACCTAGATACATCTATCCCATCGACTTAGCATGCATTTTAACACTTAGGTTCATCAACCAACGTTCAAATTATTAAAATTCATAATTTTACATCTTCAAATCATGTTATATTCATGAAAACACAAAGGGAAGTGTTGAGGCATATACCCATGAGCTTCAAAATAGCAAAAGGGGTGCTCTTGGAGCTCACAAACCAGCCTCGAGGTGCTGACACAAGAGGGTGCATCAAAATGCACTTCAAGACTTGGTTTTTCTTCACAAAGGGTGACACTGAGCACAAAATGTCATCACCAAGGTTCCCACACTCCCACTCTCAAACACAGCCCTCACACCCTCTCATAGTGGCTGGAAAACTCAGAATGTACACTCACACTCCCTCACCATACAAGCTCTCAAGCCAATGCACACTCACACAAGTGTTTAGATGAAGAAAATGAGAGGAATCAATGGGAAAGGAGCCAACTTGCTCAAGAAATGGTGAAGAAAGAGCAATAGGACAATATGCTGGTCAACCACCCTTAGAAATCTCACGTAGGAATGGATACAAACCTAGGGTTATGTGCCAAAAGATATATATATATATATATATATATATATATAGCCACTTAACAATTAAACACGCAGTATTAACTTTAATAGCTACGCAAAACATTTTAATCCCAAACTTTGGAATCTTAACCTACTCATTTTTCTAAGATTTTTCATATTTTTACTTTATTTTTCGGAGCACCTTTCCGGTACGCGCTTTTCCATAGCCAATATCAGTTCTGGCATCAGTTCTCATTATTTTGACTTGAAACTCGTTTTACAAGTCCTACATATTATTCTAGTAATTATCATGCACTTATTATAATTTTTCGGGATACTTCACCGTTACGCATTTATACCGGGTAGCAGAACCGGTAACTGCGCTTTTCGTCCGAAAAGCGACTTTTAGCATTATTACTCACTTACTATAATTATTAGAGCTTCATAATAATTATTTGGGTCAATTATGGAATTATTTCCTAATTATCACATTTAATTAATTAGTTACCTTAATTAGCGGTGCGGGTTCTTACGGCGCGAGTCACGCGAAACTCCTCTTCGTGTGCTGTTCCTTGCGCGGGTTGCATCACCAAGCTTTTTGTAGTTTCCATCTTTTCTCCCTATTAAACATAAAAAATTGATGAGAAATGTCATTGAGATGTAAAAGTCAATATAATAAGCAAATATGTATAAAAAGTGTTATTTTATGACTTAATTCTCATCATTTTTAGCTTGGAAAACTACATTTGCCATATGCACATCAGGGAGCATCGGTCATTGTTGTTAAAAAGGAAAGGATGCCTTACGCCATTACATAATTGTAATGGTGCTTTGTTGGAGAATGTGAAATTCTCTTCAAGGAAAATTAAGTGTGTAACACTTGAACTTTGTGGCAAGGCCACGCCCGATCGTGTATATGCAAGGCAAGTGCATGTACAATTAGTTTTGTGGGTTGAGTGGTCTCCATGACTCTAGGTTCGTATGATAATTATTGATCTGCTTCATAAGTAATTGGCATGTTAACACCACAAACAGTCATAAGTATGAAATAAGTACGATGAATTATGGTAATGTACCAATGTTATTTCACCTTTAACTGACTTCCAATTTTGCAGATACCATGGAGATTGAGGTATACTGTTGCATAGAGTATTTGAATTATTATGTTATTGGAATTGAAGATTTTACAGGTGTACGTGAACTAAGGTACTTTACTATGTGAATTAGCCTGTTAACTAGCATGTACTGATTGAAATGAACATGATTAAGATTTCGTACTGTGAAAGGAATATGATTTTATTTTGAGAATAATGATTTACAAATTGTAAGTCAAGTAGAAGTTAGAGTCGTGGAATAGGTCCTAAACTCACCCAAGTTATTGTGAGGAATAGAGTATGTAGAGTCAGGTCAACTTTAATGATAGAGTGACTGTGGTCCTAGTGAATTGAATGCACTTCTCGAGATGGAGACTGTGAGAGTCGAGAATGAATTAATGGGAAAGATTAAAGAGGCGCAGGTACAAAGAGAGTGCCTTGTTTATGTGAAAAATCATGATGGAGTGTCTTGGAATGAGGATGGTTTGTTGACTTTCCAGAAGAGGAATGTGATTCCTCGAGTGCCATTGACTGAAGAGGTGATGGAAGAGGCTCATAAGGGCCAGTTTACTATCCACCCTGGTGTTACAAAGATGTATCAGGGCTTGAAGAGGAATTTCTGGTGGTCGGTCATGAAGAAAGATATAGCTGTATATGTGTCCAAATGTTTGATATGCCAGAAGGTGAAGATAGAACACCAGAAACCGTCTGGTAAGTTTCAACCTCATGAGATTCCGTAATGGAAGTGAGAGAGCATTTCCATGGACTTCGTGGGGGGAGGGTGCCTAAGACTCGGGCTGGTTGTGACTCTATTTGGGTCATTGTGGACAGATTGACTAAGTCTGCCCATTTTCTTCCGGTAAAGGTGAGCTCCACTACTGAGCAATTGACTACACTTTATGTTCGCGAGATTGTGAGGCTTCACGGGGTTCCCGAGAGTATCATCAGTGATAGGGACTCGAAGTTCACATCTCAGTTATGGGAGGCGCTGCAGGGAGCTTTTGGTACGCAGTTGAGACTGATTACAACCTATCACCCTCAGACTGACAGACTGACTGAGCGAACCATCCAGACATTGGAGGACCTGTTTAGGGCTTGCACCATGGAGCAGGGCTCGACATGGGATAGGTACCTGTCATTGGTTGAATTTTCTTTCAACAACAGTTTCCATGCTAGCCTGGGCATGGCGCCCTACAAGGCACTGTATGGTAGGAGGTGTTGGAATCCTACCTGTTGGTTTGAGGTTGGAGATAAAGAGTTGTTTGGCTTGGACTTTGTCCAAGATACCACCCAGCAGATCTAAATGATCAGGGAAAAGCTGAAGCAGGCGCAGAATCGCCAGAAGACCTATTATGATGTTAAGCATCATCCACTGGAGTTCAGTGAGGGTGAGCACGTGTTCGTGAAAGTTTCACTGTCACCGGTGTTGGTCGGGCCCTCGGAGTGAGGAAGCTAAGCCCGCGACTCATTTGGCCTTACCAGATCCTTGGTAGGGTAGGACCCGTTGCCTACCGGCTTGCCTTGCCTCCGAACTTGGCCAACATCCACGACGTGTTTCATGTGTCTCAGCTTTGGAGGTATATTACGGGTCCTTCGCATGTGGTGCAACCGGATGATTTGGAGGTTCAGGAGAACCTAAAGTCTCCTGTCGGACCACTCAAAATTCTCGATCGGGGTGAGAAGCAGCTGAGAAGCAAGACCATTTCGATGGTCAAAGTGCAGTGGACGAGCTTCTTCGGCAGTACCCCGAGTTTCAGGACAGGTATGTTTCTGATTTTGAGGACAAAATCCTAAAAAGGTGGGGTGAATGTAAGAACCCGCACCGTTAATTTAGAAAATTAAATTAATTAAATATGAGAATTAAGAAATAATTCCACAATTGAAATTAATAATTATGAGAAGGCTTAAATAATTATAGTAATGCCGGAAGTCGCTTTTCTGACGAAAAATGCAAATACCGGTTCTGCCTCACGATATAAATGTGTACCGATGAAGTATCCCGGAAAATTATAATAAGGGTATGAATATTCCTAGAATAACATGTAGGACTAGTAAATCAAGTTTCAAGTCGAAATAATGAGAACTTGTGCCAGAACTGATACTGGCTATGTAAAAGCGCGTACCAAAAATGTGCTGCGAAAAATAAAATAAAAATACGACAAATCTTAGAAAAATGAGTAGGTTCAGAATCCTAAGTTTAGGATTAAAATGCTAAGCGTAGCTATTAGTGCTAATACTGTGTGCTTAAGACTTAAAACGCTATAAATATGCATGTTTCGCCCAACACCCAAGGCCATACTATACTCTTACATGCCTCTTTTGCTGAGCTCACACCAGCCCTGATGTGCCTCTGGCAAGTGTGAATTTTCTGTGAAAAATTGACAAGAATTGAGTCATAAGAGAGCAATTTAAATACATATTTGCTAATTATGTTGATTCTTTGTATGTCAATAATATTCACCTTTTAGTTGTATTTTTACAGGAAAAATAAATGAAGAATTATAAAAAGCCTGTTAATGCAATTCTACATGCGTGCAGCTCACTACAAGTCCCAGAAGCATGGCGCGGACCGGCACCACACTGGCGTAAACCCGCGCCAGTTTACGAACTTTGCAGCGAAGGCACCAAAGTTGCGCGAGGTAGCACCAAAGTGGCGCCACCTAGCGCCATAACACAGAACCTTGGCGCAACCTAGCGCCCACACATGAAGAAAATGGCGCAAGCTCGCGCCACACCAAGAAGCATTGGCGCTAGCTAGCGCCCAAAATGACCAAGAGTATGGCGCTAGCTAGCGCCCCAAATAAGGAGGAATTGGCGCTAGGTAGCGCCCCAATTTGCAAGGATTTTGGCGCTAGCTAGCGCCCCAAAAAGGGAGAAAAGGCGTGGCGCAAACTTGCGCCAATCTGGCGCCAACCGGCACCGGTTTGCGGGACAGATCTCCGTGTTTTCTGAGGGGCATTTTTGGAAAGAGAAGAAAACAATATAAAAGGAACTTTCGTGGATTAGGTCAAAAAAGATTCACATTCTGAAATTTTGAGACGGACATAGAGAGACACAGAAGAGGCAGATCTGGAGAGGCAGGGAGGAGAGACCGGAGGCGTTTTTCGTTCTTCATCTCCTTATAGTATTTCTTTATCTCTTGTTTTAATTTTATGTTGAATTTTAGATCAGCGATCATGATGTTGATCGACTAGATCCTTTTTATTGTAGTCAGGGTCACGATCCATATGTGAACCCTTGATACGAAGGATTGATTTGTGGTTTTTGATTTATATAATTATCTTTATCTTTACTCTGTGCGAATTTTATATTCCCTTTGTTAGAGTTGATCAATCTGATAGTTGGAGTTATTCTGAGGATCAAAACCCTAGATAGGAATATTGGGATTTTGATCTCGAAAGGGGGTAAGATAACAATCTGTATGCGTGCTAGGAATAGACGTGTATACGATTGCAGATGCTTAAATTATCGTGCCCATTGCTTGATCCCTGAGAAACATTGCAAGGAATTGAGGTTTCTCATGGAATTAATAGGTTAAACCTGCAAGGAATTGAGGGTTAACTATTAAATCTTTTTAGATGATAATTTATCTGATTGATTATATAAATAATTATTGTAAATCAATCTGGAGTAAAAAGCGGGGATCATTTGGTGAATGAACACTGGCTACAATGCTTTTCTCATATTCTTTACAAAACAATTTTCATTTTTATTGTTTTATTTAACAAACCAAAAATACAAAAATAAGTCTTTTGTTTTCGGAATTCAATTTTACCCAATTTGACAATATTTGTCACAACCTCTTTGAACTCTTTCAATTTTAAAGAGAAAATTTATTTGATATTCGATCCTAATCCCTGTGGATACAAACTTTACTTATCATTTTATTACTTGTGCGATCGGTATACTTGCCGAAGAGCATCAAGTTTTTGGCGCCGTTGCCGGGGATTGGTTTATCTTATATCATATATTCTTGATCTTTAGGATTGGATTTGTGAATATTTTTATTTTATTTATTTTAATTTTAATTTCATTTGAACAGTGCTATTGATCTCTTTCTGAGTTGTATGCGAGGTACAATCCCAGAATTTCCACTTAATTTGGAAATCACTAGAGCAAAAAAGAGAAACAAAAAACTTGCTCGGAAGAAGCTTGCATTCAACGAGTTAGGAATTCTGTTTGAAGGAACACAAACAATGGCTGGGAACAATGATGAAGTGGACAATCCACTCATGGATACCATTCTTACACCAGCATTCAATAGACCAAATTCAAGCATTGTTCACCGAGAAGTGGGGAACAACCATTGGGAGCTCAAGTCTGCCAATACTCGGTAGAGCGTGCTTAATTTGGTGGAGAGGCTGATGAGGACCCTCACAAGTTCATTGACAGATTTCTGATGATCTGTGACTCCATTAAACACCCCCAGGTGTCCAATGATGCAGTCAGGCTAAGACTGTTTCCCTTTGCTCTAAAGGGGAAGGCTTTGAATTGGTTGGAAAGGCAACCAGCAAGAAGTATTCCATCACAGGAGAGTCTCTCAAATAAATTCTTTGCTGAGTTCTTTTCCATGGAGAGGTTGAACCAGATGGTGAATGATATCACCAATTTCACCCAGGCTGAGGGTGAAACTATGTGTGCAGCATGGAACCGCTTCAAGGATCTAATGAGGAGATGTCCTCATTACCCCATGACCAATGGTGATCAGGTCTGAATTTTTTTCAATGGGTGTAAACCTGAAGTTCGGATGGTGCTGAATGGTGCAGCAGGTGGTAGGATCAAATCCTTGAGAGCAAATGAGACTCTTGAGTTAATAGAAAGAATGCCTGTCAATGAAAATGAAGGTTTGACTGCCAAGCCTAAGAGAGGGATTCTACACCTGGATAACAATGATGCGGTTCTGGCTGAGAATAAATTGTTAGCACAACAGCTAGCAAATTTGACCTCAAGGCTGGACAAGATGCAACTTTCCACTATGCAAGTTGCATCTGTGGTTTGTGAATACTTGAAGGGTGAGCATGAATCCAATGAATGCTCATCTTTGTTATCTTCTGATTCTCCTCAACAAGTGCAAGTGAATGGAGTATGGTACGAGCAAAGATCTCCACCAAGAAACATTCCTAGGAATCAGAATTTCCCTTCTGGAAATAACAATTTTCAGAGGAGAGCTCAAGGCACAAGACCGGATTACAATTCCAACAACTACTTGCAGCCTCCACCAGTCCAAGCTAAGGAACCTTCTGATTTGGAGAGGTTAGTTGGACAAATGGCTCAACACTCCAATGCCTTCATGGAAGAGACTAGGGCCACTACTAAGAACATGAGTGCTTCTATCAAGAATTTGGAGAATCAAGTTGGCCAGTTGGCTAAGCAAGTTGCTGATAAAAATCCAGGCACTTCCTCTAGTAACACATTTAAGAATACCAAGGAGGATTGTATATTTATCACAACTAGAAGTGGTAAGGTGGTAGGAGTTCCAGAAAAGCTTAAGGCGGTGGAGGAGCCAGAAAAATAAGAGGAGATTCCTTCTAATGTCCAGACACCTCTTCAAAAAGGAGAAGAAAAAGAGCCTCCTATTGTTGCTGAAAAGAAGAAGTTTGAGCTGAATCCTGAATATGTGCGAGCCATGGCGCCTTTTCCTGACAGATTCAAGAAGGATGCTCAAAAGCAACAATATGGCATATTTCTTGATATTTTCAAGAAATTACATATAAATATTCCTTTTGCTGAAGCCTTGGCTGGCATGCCCAATTATGCCAAGTTTATGAAGGACCTCTTGTCAAGGAAGCACAACTTACAGGAATGTCAAACGGTGACACTCACTGAAGAGTGTAGTGCTATGATTACGAAGAAGTTCCCGCCTAAGCGTCATGATCCAGGGAGCTTCATTCTCCTATTGAAATTGGGAACACCAAATTTGGTAGAGCCTTGTGTGATCTTGGGGCAAGTATAAATCTAATGCCTTGTCTGTTTGTAAATCTTTGGGGATTACTGATTTGAAACCCACTTTGGCATCTCTTCAACTTGCTGATAAGTCTGTAAGAAAGCCTAGTGGAATAATAGAAGATGTTCTTGTGAAGGTAGACAAGTTCATCTTTCCTGTTGATTTTTTAGTGTTGGATATGGAAGGAGGAGCTGAAATGCCGCTTTTGTTGGGTAGACCTTTCTTAGCTACATCTCGTGCACTAATTGATGTAGAAAGCGGGAAGCTAGAGCTAAGAATGAATGATGAGACTGTCACTATTCATGTCTTTGATTCTTTAAAACAGTCTTCTCACAAAGACGATTGTTTTAGTCTTGAAGTGTTTAAGGAAGAAAAAGATGTAGCAGTTGAGCTTCCTCAAAATCTCAAAGATGAAGACAAAGAAGTTGGAACCCCAAAAGTGGAAGTGAAAGATCTTCCTAAAAATTTAATTGATGATGTCAAAGAGATGAGAACGCTTCAAGAGAGGCGTACTCCTACAAAGAATAAGGTAAGAAGAAAGGAAGTAGTGAACTTCTTTGATACAAGTTGGAAAAGACACCGAGAGCTGAAGTTTGACAAGAGACACCGAGACTCTATCTCTCGGAAAAATCAAAGCTTCAAAGAGTTCTTAACATGGATCCATGGTTTGGATCAAATCTGGGAATGGTGGTCCCATACACCAAGGTACCCAGTACCACCAGATCCTTCAATTGCCGAGTCATCCCACACTGCTGAGGGGGATGACATGGAGGGCTGATCATGTCTCCTTGCTGATGGAGATCTTGTATATTAGTTTAATTTTCTGTTTCATATTTTTAGTTATTTTGTGTTGGTATATTTTTCTCTGATATTTTAATGTGTGCATTATAGTTTCTTCTATATGCCTTTGTTTGTTCTATTGTGCAGGTTTTTCTTCCTTGTGGTTTAATTATTGCTGAGGACAGCAATGCTCTAAATCTGGGAATGGTTGGCTTGCACCTTAGAACTGCAATTCTTCTATCAGGGGAGATATTCTAACTCTTTTAATTCTCTTAGTTATTTTTATAGTTATTTTGTGTGCTATATAAATTTTTTTTTGTGTTATCCCAGGTTTAAATGTGCTCATCTCGTTAATGTACATGATTAAATTTTAGGAAATATATAGCATGACTTTCTGGCATAACATTGCATAGGCATAATTAGATTGCATGATTGCTCGTTTTTCTGAACTGATATTTTGAATTTTGATAATGTCTGAAGTCAATTTTCTTGAGTCTGCATTGATACCATAGCTGTGAGGTTTTGAGCCTAAACACTGAAATTTTTGTTGAGAGGCCTCACTGTTGTAATACTCTAGAACTTGATTTGTTTCTCTGTGATGCATGCATTGATTGATATGATAAAGGCATTTTGTTATTATTAGCTATTGGCCAAAATAACCCACCTATATGAAATTTTCCCTTGCTAGCCCTTTTGAGCCTGAACTAATTTGTTGTAAAATGACATGTGGCCTGATTAATGGTTTAGCCAATATCCATAGGACTTACCTTAGTTGAGATTGAATCAATGAATGTGTTGAAAATAAAATAAAGAAATTGAGGTAAGCTCCATAAAGGTCAAGGAATTAAGGGATGAAAAAATTCATATATACCCTTATAAAAAAAAGAGAAAGGGTAAAGTGAAAAGCAAGAAAAAGGAAAAAAATAAAAGGTGGCTGGAAGGAATTAATTCACAAAATTCTGTGGGAATGTTAGTGGAGCAAAACAATTGATTTGAATTTGTTAAAAGTGAAATAATATCAGTTTTCAATCTCTTGGATTGTTTGAGCTACTATCCAAATTTTCCTACCTATTACCCTGGCCAAGTTACAACCTGTGAAGTCCTTTTGATCAATTGATGCATGTGTTTGATTCTTCAATTTTAAGAATTTTTGAGAATATGATCAAGCATATGGTAGTGTTATAGCTTTGAATAATTGAGTGCTCATAATACCCTTAAACACTGAGTCTTGAGTGAACATTATTTATCTGTGTGAGGGGTAATCAATGTAGACTTGTATATTTAAGAAGATAATGGCATTATTGAGAGTTCATGATATTGAATCAGGCATGCATGGCATATTGTATCTGAGAATGTCTATGATTGTTATGTTGGATAAGTGAATATTTCCCGGATTAAGTCTTTTACATTGCTGGGGACAGCAACGTTTAAATCTGGGAATGGTTTGATGTGCCTCTGGCAAGTGTGAATTGTCTGTGATAAAATTAAAAAGAATTGAGTCATAAGAGAGCAATTTAAGTACATATTTGCTAATTATGTTGATTCTTTGTATGTCAATAATATTCACCTTTTAGTTGTATTTTTACAGGAAAAATAAATGAAGAATTATAAAAAGCCTGTTAATGCAATTCTACATGGGTGCAGCACACTACAAGTCCCAGA
This sequence comes from Gastrolobium villosum, assembly GCA_032173675.1. Lineage (NCBI taxonomy): Eukaryota > Viridiplantae > Streptophyta > Magnoliopsida > Fabales > Fabaceae > Gastrolobium > Gastrolobium villosum. Next base: position 145,335 of record JAVKPL010000879.1, read on the forward strand.
AGCATGGCGCGGACCGGCACCACACTGGCGCAAACCCGCGCCAGTTTACGAACTTTGCAACGAAGGCACCAAAGTGGCGCGAGATAGCACCAAAGTGGCGCCACCTAGCGTCATAACACAGAACCTTGGTGCAACCTAGCGCCCACGCATGAAGAAAATGGCGCAAGCTAGCGCCACACCAAGAAGCATTGGCGCTAGCTAGCGCCCAAAATGACCAAGAGTATGGCGCTAGCTAGCGCCCCAAATAAGGAGGAATTGGCGCTAGGTAGCGCCCCAATTTGCAAGGAGATTGGCGCTAGGTAGCGCCCCAAAAGGGGAGAAAAGGCGTGGCGCAAACTTGCGCCAATCTGGCGCCAACCGACGCCGGTTTGCGGGACAGATCTCTGTGTTTTCTGAGGGGAATTTTTGGAAAGAGAAGAAAACAATATAAAAGGAACTTTCGTGGATTAGGTCAAAAAAGATTCACATTCTGAAATTTTGAGACGGACAGAGAGAGACACGGAAGAGGAAGATGTGGAGAGGCAGGGAGGAGAGACCGGAGGCGTTCTTCGTTCTTCATCTCCTTCTAGTATTTCTTTATCTCTTGTTTTAATTTTATGTTGAATTTTAGATCAGCGATCATGATGTTGATCGGCTAGATCCTTTTTATTGTTGTAAGGGTCACGATCCATATGTGAACCCTTGATACGAAGGATTGATTTGTGGTTTTTGATTTATATAATTATCTTTATCTTTATTCTGTGCGAATTTTATATTCCCTTGGTTAGAGTTGATCAATCTGATAGTTGGGGATATTCCGAGGATCAAAACCCTAGATAGGAATATTGGGGTTTTGATCTCGAAAGGGGGTAAGATAATAATCTTTATGCGTGCTAGGAATAGACGTGTATACGATTACAAATGCTTAAATTATCGCGCCCATTGCTTGATCCCATGAGAAACATTGCAAGGAATTGGGGTTTCTCAAGGCTGGACAAGATGCAACTTTCCACTATGCAAGTTGCATCTGTGGTTTGTGAATACTGTAAGGGTGAGCATGAATCCAATGAATGCTCAACTTTGTTATCTTTTGATTCTCCTCAACAAGTGCAAGCGAATGGAGTATGGTACGAGCAAAGATCTCCACCAAGAAACATTCCTAGGAATCATAATTTCCCTTCTGGAAATAACAATTTTCAGAGGAGAGCTCAAGGCACAGGACTGGATTACAATTCCAACAACTACTTGCAGCCTCCACCAGTCCAAGCTAAGGAACGTTCTGATTTGGAGAGGTTAGTTGGACAAATGGCTCAACACTCCAATGCCTTCATGGAAGAGACTAGGGCCACTACTAAGAACATGAGTGCTTCTATCAGGAATTTGGAGAATCAAGTTGGCCAGTTGGCTAAGCAAGTTGCTGATAAAAATCCAGGCACTTCCTCTAGCAACACATTTAAAAATTCCAAGGAGGATTGTATGTTTATCACAACTAGAAGTGGTAAGGTGGTAGGAGCTCCAGAAAAGCTTAAGGCGGTAGAGGAACTAAAAAAAGAAGAGGAGATTCCTTCTAATGCCCAGACACTTTTTAATCTAGGTAGTACCAATTAATTCTTGGAGTAAATACCCTTTTTGATCCTCAGCAAATTTCACGGTACCCGCTTTAGTCCCTAGCAAATAAAAAGGACCATCGAAGTCCCTAAGAAACTCAAAATGGACCCATTTTAGTCCTTTTACGGACTAATATGGGTCTTTTTTGAATTTGTGAGGGACCACGATTTCAACTAAATGGATCCATTTTGAATTTCTTAGGGACCACGATGGGCTTTTTTATTTGCTAGGGACTAAAGCGGGTATCGTGAAATTTACTGAGGACCAAAAAAGGTATTTACTCTAATTCTTATAAGTTATCCTCAACTGTATTGTCCTATACCAGCATAGTCTCTAGAATCCCTCTCTTTCAGGTGTTGATTTGATTCATTCATGTACTGATGTGCCTCTGGCAAGTGTGATTCTTCTGTGTTAAAATTGACAAGAATTGAGTCATAAGAGAGTAATTTAAATACATATTTGCTAATTATGTTGATTCTTTTTATGTCAACAATATGCACCTTTTAGTTGTGTTTTTACAGGAAAAAGAAGTGAAATTTTGAATTCAAAATTTGAATTCAAAGCTGTTTTTAATTTAATTCTTACGTTACGTAATAAGTTTTAATTTAATTCTTCAGTTACGTAATAAGTTTTAATTAAATCTTCAGTTATACGATTCACGACATTTTCGGGAAAAAATTACTGTGCTGTGCGAGGAAAAAAGAGTCTTATAAATAGAACTCTTCACAAAACCCGAAGGTGGAACTCAAAAATTGGGAGGCAGTTCTAGACACTTTGAGAGGAACAGCACACGGATCAGCATTTAAAGCTCATCATGTCAAATTCCAAATTATCCTTGATCAACGCTGCACCATTTAAATCACATGTCAAACTATCATCAATTAACACTGAAGCAATTAAAGGAAGAATCTGCAATCAAAGCGCTGAATCAAAGCACGGCTGGCACTATAGAAAATAAGGATAGGATGCTTTGTCAGCATTACATCACGCTGAAGTGTCATCCTCATCTATTCACACAACATCACATGGACCAGGCCCAGAAACTCAAGTATAAAAGGGTGGTCCTCCACCATTCCATTCCATTCAGATCTGGACCGGGAGAAGAAAGAGGCAGCTGTGGAGTTCTTCGCGTTCTTCGTTCTTCATCTTCATCTTCTTTTTCTTTTTCTTTTATTTTTAGTTTATGTTGAATTTTAGATCAGCGGTCATGATGTTGATCGGCTAGATCATTTTTATTGTAATCAGGGTCACGATCCATATGTGAACCCTTGATACGAAGGATTGATTTGTGGTTTTTGGTTTATATAATTATCTTTATTTTTACTCTGTGCGAATTTTATATTCCCTTTGTTAGAGTTGATCAATCTGATAGTTGGGGATATTCTGAGGATCATGATATGCTCCCAGCATATATACTTTTATAGATCAAAAAAGCAGGAAATCAGATCTAAAACTGTGTATAAAGGTGTATATGTGGTGAAATTATTGAATAAAAATTGTCAGACACTCTCTCACTCAGATTCTTCATGTTTACAGGAGAAAAATGACAAATAAAGGAGCAGGAAGAAAATCAGACAGAAGCTCCACGCTTCAAGCGTTCAACCCACGCTTGAAGCGTAGGAAAAGACCTCAAGACAGTGAGTCTACGCTTCAAGCGTAGAACCCTACGCTTGAAGCGTAGACAAGGAGAAAAGAGGCAGAAGCTCCACGCTTGGAGCGTGGATCCTGCGCTCCAAGCGCAGGGTTGAGATGGACAGTTGTCAGTTGCGAGAAAATGAGGATTCTCAGGTGTATAAAAAGGGCACAAGGCAACCCTAAAACACATTTTTCATATTCTGAACAATTCAGAGGTCATTTTGGAGGCGGAAGCTCTGGAGAGATCTCTTCTTCTACCTTTCTGTAGTTCTTGTAGTTTATGTTTTCATTTGAATATTGGATTCTAGCCATGATAATGGTTGGCTAGAACCTCTTTGTTGTGGTTAGGGTCACGAACCCTTGTGAACCCCTGATACAATGGATTGAGTTTTTATTGATATATTTATCTTTTGAATTTCGTTCTATTCTGATCGTATTGTTACTGTTGTTATTAGATCCAATCAATCTAGTAATTGATAATAAATCTGAGGATTAGGGCCAACAAGAGAGATCTGCGGTCTTTAATCCAGAAAGGGAATAGAACGACGGTATGAACATGATCTAGGGATAGACATGATTCATATTGTAGATGTTTGAATTATCGATCTTTATGCTTGATCTCATATAGGGCACCTCAAGGAATTAGGGTTCTATATGAGATTAAAGGGTTAATTCTTCAAGGAATTGAGAATTAACTACTGATACTTTTATCTGATAATTATCTAATTTCACGATATCTATATTAATATTTAACTAAATCCAGAGTAAAAAGTGGGGATCATCGGTGAGTGTTCTCTAACTGCAGCGTTTTTCTCATAAATTTCAAACCCTTATTTTATTGGATTCTTGATTATTCGAAAATAACAAAAACACGTCTTTTATTTTATAAATCAAATTCCCACACAATCCTGACATTCATGTCAAAAACCTCTTGGAATATTTAATCTTAAAAAGAATAGTTTAATTGATTTAGACACACTCTCTGTGGATACGAACTTTACTTATCATTTTATTACTTGCGCGATTCGGTACACTTGCCGATTCACGACAAGTTTTTGGCGCCGTTGCCGGGGAGTGTTTTTCTAAAATCAATTAATCTTGATTTTAAAGATTAAATTGTTTTTATTTTATTTTTTGTTTTGAGTCTGTGCTACTAATCTTTTCTCTGAAGTTGTATGCAAAGCAGTGCTTTTCTAAGGAGAAGCGAACGAATCTCTCAAAGAGAGAAGGAAAGAAAAAGGGCACAGACAACTCCCATTCCAGTAGCTGAAACCCTAGAGATGGCTGCCCCTAATCAGAATGCTGATCCTAGGATGAACACCATTCTCACGCCTATCTTTAACAGGCCCAATGCTGGAATTGTTCCACCAGAACTTGGGAACAATCAATGGGAGCTCAAGTCCAACATCATTCAGTTGGCCGAGAGAGAAAAGTATGGAGGAGAGGACAATGAAGATCCTCATAGATTCGTTGACAGATTTTTACGAATCTGTGACTCTACAAAGCCTCCACATGTTTCTGATGATGCAATACGATTGAGACTTTTTCCTTTTTCTGTTAAGGGAAAAGCTCTTGATTGGGTGGAAAGACAACCTGCTGATAGCATCATTTCTTGGGAAAACTTGTCCGAATAATTCTTTTCAGAATTCTTCCCCATGGAGAAATACAACAACATGGTGAATGATATCACCTCCTTCAAACAACAATTTGGAGAGACCATCTGCGCTTCTTGGAATAGATTCAAGGCCCTCATGAGAAAGGTTCCTCATCATGACCTATCTCAAGGGGACCAAGTGAGAATCTTTTTCAATGGTTGTCTACCGGAGACGAAACTGGTCATAAATACTGCAGCAGGCGGTTCTTTGGGTGATAAGCTAGCTTCAGAGTCATATCATTTGATTGACAAGTTAGCCAAAAATGAGAATGAAACATCTACAAGGACAGGAAAAAGGGAAGCAGTGCCACTCAATGATAATAATGCAATGCTGGCAGAGCAAAAGTTGTTATCACAACAAATGTCTAATCTGAATGCAAAGTTTGAAAGGATGCAGCTTTCTAAAGTTCAAGCAAGTGCAGTTGTTCTTGACTGTGAATATTGTCATGAAGATCATGACACCAATGCCTGTCCTACATTGATGTCTTCAGATTCTGCTCAACAGTTGCAGGTAAATGGCATTTGGTATGATCAGCGCCCTAATCAGCAAAATTTCTCAAGGAATCAGAATAATTCTGCTGGCGATAATAGTTACCAAAGGAAGAGTTATCAAGGTACTGGTTTAGATATGACATCTGACAACTATCTAAAACCACCACCTATTCCAAAAAAAGAGCCTTCCGACCTGGAGCGTTTAGTAGGAACATTAGCACAAAGTACTAACGCTTTCATGGAAGAGAGTAAGGCTAATCAAAGAAGTACCAATGCTTTCATTGAGGAAAGCAGAGCTGAGTCCAGAAATACGAAAGCTTCAATCAAGAACCTGGAATATCAGGTTGGTCAACTTGCCCAACAGTTATCTGATCGAGCTCCAGGTACCTTTCCTGGTAACACTACTACCAACCCCAAGGAAAATTGTCTGGCAGTTACAACTAGAAGTGGGAAAGTGGTATCATCCCCACCAAAACCTATAGAAGAGGAAGAGAAGGTTGAACAGGAGGAGAAATCTGAAAAAGAAACTGAAAAATCTCCTGAATTATTGAAACCGACTGATGATGTGAAGGAGCCAGCTACTCTTCCAAAAGAAAAATTTGAACTTAGTGAAGAGTATCTTATGAAAATGGCACCTTATCCTGGAAGGTTGAAGCCAAAATTAAAAGCAAAAAGTTATGACAGATTTCTTGATCTTTTTAAGAAATTGCATGTGAACATCCCGTTTGCTGAAGCATTGGCTAATATGCCAAACTATGCAAAATTCATGAAAGATCTCCTTTCCAGGAAGCATAAGCTGCAAGAGTGTCAAACAGTTGCACTTACTGAGAAGTGCAGTGCTATTATCACTAGGAAGTTTCCTCCTAAACTTCGTGATCCTGGAAGCTCCAACATTGAAATTGAAATAGGAGATACAAAGATTGGCAAAGCTTTGTGTGATTTAGGGGCGAGCATTAATCTGATGCCCTTATCTGTCTGTAAAGCCTTGGGGATCACTGAATTGAAGCCTACTTTGGTTTCTCTTCAGCTTGCTGATAGATCCTTAAGGAAGCCAAGTGGAATAGTCGAAGATGTTCTTGTAAAAATTGACAAGTTCATATTTCCGGTTGATTTTATTGTGCTTGATATGGAGGTAGAGAATGAAATGCCTCTCATATTGGGTAGACCTTTCCTGGCCACAGCCCGTGCAATGATTGATGTAGAGAAGGGAAAGCTGGTGCTAAGGATGAATGAAGACACAATCACTGTCAATGTCTTTGATGCAATAAAAAGACCATATGATGATAGTGATTGTTTTGAAATTAATGTCTTAGAAGAAGTGATGCATGAAGATGAAACTCCCTTGCAAAAATTGACTGTTGAATTGCAAGAGAGAGATCATATCCCTTTTGAGGAAGACATTAAAGCTGCTGATGAGTTGCTTGAACAGAAAACTTCTGACAAAGAAATAGGTGCTCCTAAAGTTGATCTTAAGGAGTTACCTCCTGCCCTAAAGTATATGTTCCTGGGTGACAATGAAACATATCCAGTGATCATAAATAACAGGTTATCTGCTGATGATGAGAAGAAACTGAAAAAAATTCTTTTAAAGCACAAGACTGCTTTAGGATGGTCCATGGCTGATCTAAAGGGTATAAGTCCTTCCTTCTGTACGCATAAAATTCTCATGGAGAATGATATCAAACCTGTAAGGCAGCCTCAAAGGAGATTAAACCCCATGATGAAAGAAGTGGTGAGAAAAGAAGTGGTCAAACTTCTTGATGCAGGTATGATTTATTCAATATCAGATACTGCATGGGTAAGTCCTGTACAAACTGTGCCAAAGAAAGGGGGTGTCACTGTGGTGAAGAACGATAAGGATGAATTAATCTCTACCAGGACAATTACTGGCTGGCGGATGTGTGTTGACTATAGAAGGCTTAATGAAGCAACTAGGAAGGATCATTTTCCTCTCCCTTTTGTGGATCAAATGCTGGAAAGGTTAGCAGGTCATTCTTATTATTGTTTCCTTGATGGATACAGTGGCTATAATCAAATTGCAGTGACTCCTGAAGATCAGGAGAAGACAGCATTCACTTGTCCTTTTGGCGTTTTTGCCTATAGGAGGATGCCGTTTGGATTATGCAATGCACCTGCTACTTTTCAGAGGTGCATGTTATCAATCTTCTCAGATATGGTAGAAAAGTTCTTGGAGGTATTCATGGATGACTTTTCGGTCTTTGGCTCTTGTTTTGATGATTTCTTAGACAATTTATCTAAAGTACTGAAAAGATGCCAGGAGACAAACCTGGTCCTTAACTGGGAGAAATGTCACTTCATGGTCCAAGAAGGCATTGTGCTTGGACACAAAATTTCTAAGGAAGGTATAGAAGTTGATAGAGCAAAACTAATGCTAATTGAAAAACTACCTCCTCCAATTAATGTTAATGGTGTACGAAGTTTCCTTGGCCATGCTGGCTTTTATAGAAGATTCATCAAAGACTTCTCTAAAATTGCCAAGCCACTAAGTCAACTTCTAATGAAAGACAATGAGTTTGTTTTCGATGATGCTTGCCTTAAAGCCTTTAATTTGCTAAAGGAAAAGCTCACTACTGCTCCTGTCTTGGTTTCGCCTGATTGGAGTATGCCATTTGAGTTGATGTGCGATGCTAGTGATCTTGCTATTGGTGCTGTTCTTGGCCAAAGAAGAAACAAACTGTTGCACTTGATTTACTATGCTAGCAAAGTTCTGAATGAAGCACAGGTAAACTATGCAACAACAGAGAAGGAGATGCTTGTTGTGGTCTATGCACTTGATAAATTTAGACCATATCTCCTTGGTGCCAAGACCATCATTTTCACTGATCACGCAGCCATAAAGTATTTGATCTCTAAACAAGATGCCAAACCACGACTGTTAAGGTGGATGTTGTTGTTTCAAGAGTTTGATTTAGAGATAAAAGACAAGTCAGGGATGGAAAATAAAGTTGCTGATCACTTATCAAGAATCCGAGAGAAGAACCTACAAGATGATCCTGCTTTAGAGATCAACGATTATTTTCCGGATGAAAAAGTTCTTGCCATCTCTGTGCAATTGTCTGAAGAACCAATTTTTGCACTGCATGTGGAACCATGGTTTGCTGATTTTGTAAATTTTAAGGTAATCAAGAAAGTACCTCCTAATTTCACAAAGCAACAAGTGAAAAAGTTTTTATATGATGCTAGGAGGTATGTATGGGATGATCCATTCCTGTATTTCCAATGTGCTGATGGAATCTTGAGAAGATGTGTATCAGAATTGGAAATCAAGGGGATTTTATGGCATTGTCACAATTCTGATTACGGTGGCCATTTTGGTGGAAACAGAACTGCCCAGAAGGTATTGCAAAGTGGGTATTACTGGCCTACTATTTTCAAAGATGCCAGAGAGTATGTTGAAAAGTGTGACAGATGCCAGAAGACAGGGAACATTTCCCGAAAAGATGAAATGCCTCTAAACACTATTATGGAGGTGGAATTATTTGATTTATGGGGGATCGATTTCATGGGACCATTCCCATCTTCCTATTCCAACCAGTATATTTTGGTAGCTGTGGACTACGTTTCTAAGTGGGTTGAGGCAACAGCTCTTCCTACTAATGACGCCAAGGTGGTTGTGAATTTCCTGAGAAAGAATATCTTTACCAGGTTTGGAGTGCCGAGAGCAATCATAAGTGATGGAGGCTCTCATTTTTGCAATAAGCAGTTTGAAAATCTGTTAACAAAGTATGGTGTCAGGCATAAGGTTGCTACACCTTATCATCCGCAGACTAGTGGCCAAGTGGAAGTTTCCAACAGGGAACTGAAGCGAATCCTTGAAAAGACTGTTAGTATTTCTCGGAAGGATTGGTCGAAGAGACTGGATGATGCACTGTGGGCATACCGAACTGCATACAAAACTCCGATAGGAATGTCTCCCTATCAGCTTGTGTACGGGAAAGCTTGTCACTTACCTGTGGAGCTTGAACATAGAGCCTTTTGGGCTGTTAAATTCCTAAACTTTGATGCCACAGCAGCTCTTGAGAAACGAAAGTTTCAACTATTAGAGCTTGATGAGTTTAGGAATTCGGCTTTTGAAAGCTCCAAAATTTATAAAGAAAAAGCCAAGAAATATCATGATAGCAAAATTGTACACAAGGAGTTTGAGCCTGGTCAGCAGGTGTTGTTGTACAACTCCCGATTGAAACTTTTTCCAGGGAAGTTGAAATCCAGGTGGACAGGACCTTTTGTGGTTAAAAAGGCCTTTCCATATGGTACTGTTGAAATATCTTCCATGGAGGAAGACAGACCCTTCAAAGTCAATGGCTCTAGGTTGAAGTTCTTCCATGGAGGACCAGTGATGAAACAGGTTGTGGCCTTGCGCCTTCATTCCATTGCAACTTAAATGAGGTAACCGTCAGGCTCGGGACGTTAAACACGCGCTAGTTGGGAGGCAACCCAACATTTCTATCCTTTTATTTGTATCTTGTTTTCATTTTTTTAGGTAACCAGAGAAAGGAAAAAAAAATGAATGAAGGAGGAAAGTGAAAAATCCAGTGAGTCTACGCTTGAAGCGTAGAACTCTACGCTTCAAGCGTAGAGAAGAAAAAAAAAAGAACAGTGGGTCTACGCTCCAAGCGTAGAACCCTACGCTTCGAGCGTAGGAAAGATGATTGAGCAGAAGCTGAGCGCTCCAAGCGTAGGACCCCACGCTTGGAGCGCAGGAAATTCAAGAGGACAGTAGTCCCACGCTCCAAGCGTAGAACCCTACGCTTGAAGCGTGGGAAGGGAATTTGAAAAGTCAGAGACAGAAGGTCTACGCTTCAAGCGTAGGACCCTACGCTTGAAGCGTAGATGGGGAATGTGGAACGTCAGGGGCAGTATGTCTACGCTTGAAGCGTAGAACTCTATGCTTCAAGCGTAGAACAGAATAAAAGTGGTCAACCCTAGTTCTTCCCCCTGCGCCGCGCACAAATTTCCCCCCTCCTCTCTTCTCTCCCTCTCTTCCCCTCTCCTCTCTCTCACTCTTTCCCCTCACCATCTTTCCCTCTCCACCGACCACCCATCATCACCACACATCCTCTCCACCTACCACCCACCACCACCACACTCTTCTCTCTCTCACTCTTCCCCTTTCCATCTACCCACTACCATTCTTCCACACCAGCACCGTTCACCACCGTGCACCACCGCGCACCACCATCATCTCCCACCACCGTTCATCTTCT